>APFE031746068.1:0-45151 GCA_000404065.3 Pinus taeda | reverse complement strand
AACTGGCCGAACTGGTCAAAAACAGGCAAAATTTGCTCTACCGGTCGCACCTCTGGCTCTACCAATCGCACCTTTTGGCAGCGCTGTTTGAAGGCCTTCCCGGAGTCCAAATCAGATGCAGGATAGCTCGTTGGAAAGTTCTAGAAGTCTAATTTCCAACCCAACCACAATTTCTGAATTTGGAGTTGATTTGACCCCTCAAAAATCAAATCTCCCAAGACTGCTTTCTGTAACTCAAAAAGGGGGCAGAAAGTCAAAATTTGGCTGTATTTTGAGCTTTTTGGTGCCCAAATCTCCACAAAAATTTGAAATCCTTCCATAGGCAAGTGTATTTTTGCATGAAAAATCCAACCATATAAAGTTTTCCCCATTCCGAGCTGTATCGACTACCGGTCTCGTACGGGGTGAGACCGGTAGAATGGCCAAAACCTGTCAAATTCACAAATGACAAAATTTTCTCCAAATTTCTTGAAATTTGGGCTGGGAGTCCCCAACCAAGTACCATGCTCATTCAAAGAGGCTTTGGCCAAAATTTGAAGTGGATCGGGCGTTTTCCTTCGGTTTTGTGTTTTGGCCAACCGTCCTTGGAGCACCTTCGTTCTCGCCGGTATTTTTGACATTGCTTTAAAACCATGACACCTGTGCAAAAAGTGAAGGAGGTTTTTCTTATTTGGCATGTTGTGGACAAAAACCTCTCTCAGTTTTCCAAATTTTGATCTTTGACTGCTCTGAAACATCATTTAAGTGAAACTTGTCCCGATGTGTGAAACAAGGAATTTCGTCGAAATGAAGCGAAATGAAGGGGATAGAGGGTTTCTAAATTCTTGGGGAAATTCTTGGGAGTAGGGAGGGATGTTAGGAAGCAGGGGAAAGTGGAATCTCAGAGATTGAGTGAGGGGAAGGGGTCCAAAAGGAAAAACACAGGCCCAACCTAGAAAATTGCCAGGTTGTAGCTAGAAACTAGGGTTTGTGCAAAAATGAGGATTTTGGGGGATATGAGGGATGGGAAGTGTTTGATAAGGTACTTTAAGGATAGGGGAAGGTGTATGAACATCAGGAAACAAGTTTTTCCATTGATTTGACCGTCCAAGAGAAATTGGCTTCAAAACCCTAGGAGAGGGAAATGACCTTGCCTGGGCACAACTGAAGCATGAATAAGACGTGAAATGACTATTTAGACACTGACATGATAATGAAAACCCTATGAATGATGATAGACTCAGCTAAATGATGACATAGACCGCCATTTGGACAAACCATAGACCTAATGCCTAGTGACCAAATTTTGCTTGAAAACTCTTTGAAATGACAAAATTTGACCTTGACACTTCAAAATAATTTTGTAAGAGCATGTTTGATCACTGGAGGAAGGCTGTAAAGACTGACACTAACAGACTCATGTGTTGATGGTGTGTTTCTCAATGTTCTTGTAAGTTTTTTTATGTGATTCATTTCCTTTCTTTACTTCTGCACATTAAACAAGTGAAGTGTTAAAGTAAGAATTCATGCTTGCCATGCTCTGCTTTAAGTTTTTTTTAATTTCAATGTTCTATGTTTAAGGAGAATTCAAAGTATTTTTTTTCCTCCTTAACTCCTCACTGCCATTCCTAATCATCCACCTCATCAAAGGTCATATGTCTTTACCTCGCCCCAAAGAACCCCCTGCAGAAACTGTGTCCAATCCCCGCACCCAAAATTGCCATCCCCTCAATTTGCCACCAAAAACCCTAAAAAAAAAACCCAAATCAACCCTTCTGATCAGTTTACTAGCCTAATATCAGTGTTACCTTATTGGTCTTCTCATCTATTGGAGATTTTACGAGATAGACCGGAGAGAGCCTTCTCCTGCCCCATAGGGCTAGCTACGAGGCTAAATGGTTTGATGTAGCCTTGAGGTTTACCTGTCTCAGCCTAAGGTGAAATTTCAAGCGTTAACACTTGGTGTTTGGTCTATTAACGTGATCTTTGGGCCCCATAATTCCCCCCCTAGATTTAGATATTTATGAAATGGTGTCATACTTCCATGCTATATCCAAGGGAAAATTCATGGAGGATAGAATCTTGGTAACCTGTTGGCTTCCCTTGGGATGATTAAAAGTGTAACTCACTAGGAAAATTAAGCAATATACTATTTCTTCATAGATCCCAAGAAGTATTTTCCATGTAAATTGTGATTAGATTAACTATTATCCCAAGTGCCAACAACTTTTTCACACATTTGTTCATATTTGTAACTATGACTTATTTCCTTAGGCATTCTCTTCGACATATTGTTATTAATAACAAAACATGCAACAAATATTAACTTATTTACAAAATTAGTGAATCCTTCAATATCCATATTTTTCTTAAGGAACACAATCAATGCATTGGTTTCCTTCTCCACTTCCATTTTTCCTTCTACAACCACATATGTGATAGGGAATCCAACTGATAGAAAATGTATAGGTAAATAAGAAAGGTTGGAAACCTAAATGTCAAATTTATCCCAAAATTTTCCAACTATTCTCTTGTGGAACTAGAGATAACTTCGATATACCTACAACAATTTTGATTGTTCCACCATGGAAAATATTTAGGATTCTCAAGACTGGGGGTATCCTTCGTTTAATCATATTTTCAACCTAATTTTTTTAATTAACTCTTGAACCCAATTTTGGAAGTCATTGATTTTGTACATAGGGGGTTTATTAGGTAGGGGAAGGGTTATCAGTGATAGATTTACAAGCAAGGTAATACTTTGACCTTCGTTAAGGTTTATATGCCTATTTCTTATATACATAGAGTCATTGCACCCATTTTGTTCCTAGTATAAAACATATGGCTTCAAGGGTGATAGGAAAAATAATTTGAAATTGTTTGTGGACATGATAGAGCCAATATCTGGGTTGAAATATTATGCATAAAAATCCACAAACATAGGGAAAGAGAAGACCTCTAGTAGGAAATGATATGCTATTCTAAATTACCAATATATAGTGATTTTGGCCTTGTTTAGAAATTGCTTGAAGGTAGATCCTATGGGGTTTTTTGTAGAGGAAAATTTCAATGGAGGATTAACTATCTAGGTGTAATTGCTTAAAAAAGTAGATAATTTATAAGAGAATGAACTTGGATGTCGCCTTATTGGCTATTGAAACTTCAAATACAAGGAAAATATGTTACTTACTTGGAAAAAATGTGAGAAACAATTTCTTATAATTTGGATGGAATTGGAAAGATATAATGTCAACAATTGAATCATGAGATACTATGCCAACTTTTTCTTTTCCCTAGAGCTTGGAATTTTCTCTTTAATTTCATCAAATGATAGGAAGAAAGGCATATTTAGTTGTTTTAATGCCAAAAATACTAGACTCATGCAATCATTAGGACATGATATCCTTATTAAGTGAAATAATTGTTTAAATTTCAACAATTTCCAAAAATTATTGGCCACATGGTATTCATCGATGAGATGGGGAGATTTGATCTCATACATTTCAAGGGAAACTCCATCCCTATTGGTTGCTAATTATTCCTTTGGTGTCACATTAATTTTCACTAGGAGGAATACCCCTCATTCATGGATCTTGTACCATTGGTCTTGTGTTTTAGGGGTGATCTTGGCTTTTCTTGGCACTCAAGCTCAACCTCCTTAACAAGTTTAAGGATTCACACAATTGAACCTCGGCCCTCGATTTATTTAATGGAGGAGATATGGATTGTTCATGGTATCTTAGGTATCCCATTTTCCCAAATCTCCTAAGCTTAAGTGAAGGTTTTCCCACTATAAATTGAAATTTGTGATGGTAATCTAAGTCATTCATAGCACTTTGGGGCCTCTTTTTATCCTCTTCCTAAAAATTGGATGATTTCCTCCCAATCATTGATCAAATACTTATAGGAAGGTTCTACACTATTCCCAATATCCCCATGTTGATAAGGTACATGCACATGGTACCTACAATTCACTTTCTACCATAAATCTCATTTCACATTTACTAGTGATATCTCCATAGACCACAAATGTGTTTTTTGTTTCGCTTTGATAAAAAATTATCTTTGGAATTTACATGAAAATTATGGATAAAAATAGTTCTTAAGGTACATAGTAACTAAGGGTTGTTTACAAGGATCTTTTACTAAAGACACTGGTCTTTTATTCAACTATAAGGTGTGGAAAGGCGAGTTTGGGGATTTTTGATGCATCCAAAAGTTTCTAAATGGAAAATGTTTTGTGATGGTTATCCCCATGGGAGAATATTATGATAATGCAAGGAATAAAACATTGATATATGATTTTATTGATGGATTTTTATTTTTTGTGATCTAGGTGAATTAATGATTATGTGACATTTTTTTAATTCCTAGGTTCAAGTATTTTATCAAACATTTTCATACACTCTTTTGGCTACGACAGAAGTAACTATTCATTAAGATTTCTATGAATTTCTTTATATGTTTCCGTGCATGTCTAAAAAACACATTAATCAAAGATACCAAGCTAGTCTACATATCTTAACATTGATAGAAACTTACATTAAAAAATATGTTGATGTATAATATTGGATGCTTCCATATATGGCATTTAATTGTTGGTAAAGATGGAATAATTGAGGGAAAAATAGGATTTTATAATGTGAAATAGATATTATAATTTATGTATTCAATGTAGGGGCTATATCAAGGGATAATTGTGTTTTGGGCTCAAATAGGTGGAATTAAAGAAGTTTCATATCACCAGGGGTTTTGGGATAATGTTGGGATATTAAGTTAGTTGACAATTATTGCACCATGGATGTCATTTATTTAATTTTGTGTCATGAGCTTGACATGTGACTGGCATAGTTTAAGAATATTCTCTGTTCCACATGAACACAAACTTTGATCCATGAAAAGAAATTGTTCACTATTCGACTCTAGAATGAATCATGTTTTGTTCCTACTTAAAATTAGGGGAAATTTGAGGTCTAAAATGGGCCTATTAAAATAATTTCTTTAAAAATAATAATGCTTAGTTTCAAACAATTTTAATTTATATGATGATTTCAACCCATGGGTGAAAAATGTTGGAGGGAGATAAACAAATTTATTTATTTTCATCTATTTTCAATTTACCTCCTTACAAGTTTACTAAAATTATTAAGTGCACATGCTCGTTAGATGAGGAATTATGATTCTTCATCCAACAAGTACCACACTTGATACATTTAGTATATTTCCTCATTTAATGAGTACCTACACTTATAGTTTTAGTAAACCTCATAATTTCTCATCCAATAGTGCTTGAGCTTAATAATTTTATTAAACATATAAGCAGATAAATAAAAAATGTATTTTAAAAGGTAATTTTATTTATTTTCCTTCATAATTCCCAACTCTTATTTTACTATTTTCTAAAGGAATCCCATTTTAAACCCAAAAGTTTTCCAAATACGATACCACCAATAACAAAAATCCACTCCCTTCCTTGAAAATGATTAAGATTTGGCCTTTGGTATCAAGATGTGTCATGGAAAATATTGTTTTATCCTAGTTTCTATACTTAAGATTGGTTTTCACAACAAACTCTCTCTATAGATGAAATTCATTTCTTGGAATAAAAGGTTGGATTGCATTCAACAATAGTTTTTTCTTAAACTTCCTCGTACAATCACCTTGGATTCACTTGTTTCCCACAATGATCTTAATTCATGATTTATTCTCTTTGGTGAGCGTCACCCAAAGTTGTCATGTTTTATTTTGTTTTCCAACTGGATTTATTTTATTATTCATAAGAGTTCATTCAATCTTTTCTAAGCTCATTTTGAATAAAATAAAATGTTCAACGTGTGCTTTATATTTCTCTTGCTGAGGTTCCCTTTGAGGAGTTGGTTCACATAATTTTAATAAGAAAAAGAAGGCATGGTTTCAAATCTCACTTCCAATCTACTTTGGTTCAAATAATGCTGGGTTGGAGTGTTATAAATGTGGCTACATTTTTTATTTGAATGGACAATTGATAATTTAAAAGGAGATTATTTTTTCTTCTGAGTGAAAACTTTTTTTTATGCATTCTTAATATTTTCAAGGGCTTATTATAGAATTTTGAACATATCTATGGCATATAGGCTTCAAATTTGAATTTTCTAGTTTTAGAGGGGAGATGGTTAAAGGATCTTTAAAACCATTTGTTGGACACCTTATATAGTTTATTTCATGAATGCTCAACTTATGAAGAACAAGTGTTGTTTCTCCAAAAATATCATGAAGAAGAATAAATACTCATTTAATAGCACTCCAAGAAAATTATTTTGTCATAAGCTACTAATAATAAACCTAAAAATGATCCCCTATGGTGTACATTAGTTGGCAATAGGGTGCAATGTTAAGGAACTCCTTATGATATTTTTGGTTCAAATCCTCAACTAGCTCTATATTCCATGTGAGGAGCCACATTAGAATGCTTGGAGGTTATAGTGGTAGCCATCAGAATCAACCCCCATGTCATGCAAGTATGAGTTTACCCTAGTTTTCAATTGTGTTAGTAAAAAAAAAATAATGAAATTTAAAATGAAGTTGCATCCTTATAGGATATTAATGATAAGAATAATATTGAAATTGTGACTTTGACGTTGTTGTGAGGATTTATGAGCAAAAATGCAAATTCATAATGAATTTTATTCTTTGAATATAATGTAAGTCAATAACAAACTATTGATTAACTTTGGGAACAAATGGCTTCTTTGCAACATACAAATATTATTCAACATAACTCTATTACAATGATTCTATCCAAGATTTGTGGGAAGAAGTGAATTGAAAGACAAAAATGTCATGTTAAGCAATGAATTTGAGGTATTTACACTCTTAAGAGAAATTGTGGTATCCTTACTAGTATTTAAAAGAAGTATGATGACCAAGTTAGTGATTGCACCTTATACATATTAAAATGGTGGAAGATACCGTTGAGGTTGTTTGTCAAGATTCATGAATGAATTACTGAAGAAAGAAGAGTTAATTGACACCTTTACAAAAGAATATTTAGTATTTACTAGATACAACTTCCTCTAATGCATTGTTGGGCCTTACTCATGGACATTTTTCTCATGGGTTTGAGAAGCATACTAAAGGGATTGGTTCTATATTTATTTTTCAAATGGGATATATAGGTCATGGATGTTGTAAACATGGAAAATATTTTCTACTACTATTAAGCTTGAAATGAAGCAAACATGAGAAAGCTTTAGATATGTGAGAATTAATTTCTAGGTGGAACTAATTCTTCCACCGTTTAATTGCAAGGGGCAAGTTCGATTTTTCGATGGAGGTAATTCTTCTATCATTTAGTTGCAAGGGTCAAGTTCAATATCATCTATTGATTTGTCCATTGATGATATGATAGATTTTGAGTCTATCACTTCAAATGGAATTTCTGTTGATTTTCAATAATAACGTCTTGCAACTCTTTCATCAAAAAATACATATAACACTTTTTATTCAACAAGAACACAATTTTTAGTCTTCACCATCCACATATTGGTCATATTAACATCTTAATCATCATGATTAGACGATTTGGTTTTCATATAAAAAATACTTAAGGTATGGCAACAAATCCTCCTAATTATATTTAGAGAAGAGGTATACAAGGAAAAATCTTGGATCAATACTAACCACTAGGATTTATTGTGGTTGAATTAATGATTGGTTATGATGACATTTGAGAAGCCATTTAAGGACCTTGTATTGATGGGTGTTAATGACTTTATAATTATACAATCCTCATTGAGCACATTGATTGATTATCTACAACAATGTTGTCCACTTGGATAGTTTTGATGGCATGTTTGGCACATTTAATGGATAACTATCTTGTGCATGAGGTATCCAATGAGAAGACAACTTTCTGATTGCAGGTTTTTCACTATGTTTTCTTTGAAATTTTGCATGATTGTTGGGAATACCATATTTTTACATGTAATATGGAGCATTTATGAGATTGATTAATTTCCATAAGGATATCATCATGTGAGTCCCTTTCCATATTCTATGTTTTGGAGATTTTTCTTTGACAACATGAAGGAATTTTGAGTTCTCATAGAGGAAATTATTGTTTATTATTTTTGAAGAGAATCATCTAAAGGTGTTTTGGAGGTTACAATTTTAAAGATGGTTGTGATGAGAGATAATTCTTGTACTTCAGATTCTAAGTGCAATCTTCATAGAGAGCATTATTACACCTTGTAATGGTCAAGTTTTGGTTATCAACATTATTATTTTTTGTATTCCTACCTAAGTAAATATTAGGTGGGCATGTGGAGTATATAAATGAATTATAGGAATTTTGGAGCACATTGGTGTTCAATTACACGAGCTTCTAGTCTTACATTTGAGATTTTGGGGTAACCAACCAAGACCCCATTTGTACACATGAAAGCTATGAATATATATTGATTTTCTTATTGGAGAGTGTTTTTCCCATTAGGGTTTTCAACTATAGTCTTTGTTGTTGTGATGTTGTGTATGGTTTATTTACTTCTGTTTGATAACTATTTCATGTTAGGGTTTATACCTATGTTATTAAAACTTGGTGATTATTATGAACTAATATAAAATCATATAAGTGTCACAATAAATTTTCACAATTTTTTCTACATATTCTAGGACTTGCAAACTAATATGTATTGATACTAGTGTCGTAAAAGTTGTTTATCAATGGATGTCATTGATGTCAACCCAAGCAGCACCAAGGGCTACCCTGATCTTGCATGGAAATTTGACTTAAAAAATTACTATATTATGATTCAAGGATCTTCTATATGGATTCTACTCGTTGAAATGTTTCTATTGATATATGACACACCACGTAATTCTTCACAGTTTGAGAGATATTCATGTTTGAAGTTAGTAACCCCATCTTTTGGGCTAAAACACTATGGGGTTGTGGCACGGAACTCATAATTGGTTGTGGTCATTGAATTATAAATAATTAATAATGCTTTTTTTTTCTCCTAAAATCCCTCCAATGTTCACTTGTTGAGGACCCTCTCAACTCAAGACATTCATATAAATAATGACCCTCATATCCTCCTCTAGTATAGATTTTGTGGCTTCAAAGAGGTCATCGTGGAATTTTCTCTATAAATTTGTTTCTACGAAGCTTAAGAGGTTGAAATTAAAACCCATTTGACCCGAAATATTGATGAACATCATGACCAAATTTTAGATATTGGTTCACTTTATTTTCGGAGATATGAACTAAGGAATTTAGGGTTTTTGCAGGCTCCCAAATTCCATGTCAAACAAGTGACATTGGGAAAATCATCATAACTTTCTCTCTGAGAATTGGATTCAAATTTCGTAAATAGTGACAGAAATAGGACAAACTGCAGTTTATTGGGTATCATTTTCCTGGCTGAAGGTTGTAACGGTGACATGTGTAACTTCATACAAGTTGAATCTACTGAACCAATCTATAATCAGGTCATCATGGGAGATTGTGCATAAATCTTTCTTGAAGAATCAATATTGATCAGAACTATGGGGTTGGAAATAGGACTCAGAGGGCTACCACAGGGCAAAATTTCAGAACTTGGAGATCTGAAATTACATATATACAACATATTCAATATCAAGCTCCTAGAAGACAAGAAAAAGCATGCATTCAAAGATCATTGCAGTAAGGACCACACATCAACAGTCAAGGGTAAGTCTCCTACAGAAAGGTATGCATGATTAGCGTTTACATTTGAATTTTGAGTATCATCATTGACATATATTTTTTCAGGACAACCTAAGTATATACAAGGTCTTGATTATATCTCTATGTCTTTATATGTCACAGTTAGTTTTGATACCACATTTTGGATGTCTTATCCTTGATACTACACATTTGATGCTATATATTCTTGATGCTACACCAAGTCTGCTAAATCTATATGATGTTGTAAGTTCATGTTACTTGTCTTGTCATAGTTGATATAATGGTCTCTATTGTTGTACTTAGAACTTGCTCCATCACAAGTCTAGGGTTTGACATCGGTTTTTATTGTATATATCTTTAGGTCAGTTTTGGATATAGTCTTGCATAGAGTCCAGGTATATATCAAGAGTGGGAGTCTTTGTCTACTGCTGCAACAAGTCAACAACAAAAGTGACAAGCACACTTCAGGTACACATTGTAATTTTAATTTGTATTTATTCATTATTATGCACTTACATGTGTTTTGCAGGTAGAGGTAAGTTGAAGGGTATTGTGTTTTGTTCTGGGATTTGTTTCGCTGGGAAAATTTTGCATGTAGGTAGAAGAAGATTCAAGTACGAAATCAAGCAATAATTCAAGAGTAGAAGTATCAAATCAAAGGAAGCATTGCAACATGACATCCTTGAAGACATGACAACCATCCAGATATCGTGAGTTATTGTTAAGGCCAAGAGTCATCATTGTAAAGTTGTAAAAGAGTCATTTATAAAAGAGTCATTTGTGAAATAGCCATTCTACCTAGAGTCGAAGAGGAAATGTTGGGAGGTATAAGAGTCACTGTTGGGATGAGGCAATGGTTGGGTTTCACGTCATAGAGTGATTGGTATTTTGTCAAGTACACGAAAATAATTATACATCTTCTTGTATCATGGATTATTGTCCTTGGTTTGGGAATCCATAGTCTTTTCTTATTTCATTCATTATGGGGTGGTAGGGAGGTGCTAGGCAGGTGTATGAAGTCGCTTACAGGTTGGGGCTTGTGAACACTTCAGGGTGGTAGCATGGTGCTAGGGAAAGTTGTGGCTTGATAGGGTGTTGGGGCATCCATTTAGTTTATTACTAACGAAACCAAGGCATTGGGGCATCCTTCCAGTGGTAGTTGGAGAAGAATGTTTTTCTAGAATTCTAGGAAGTTGTTGCTTTCATTTTAGTTGGGGCTGAAGATTAAATAATTTATTAGAAAACTGTTCGATGGTTTTTGACCTGGAGGGGTTTTTCCACCTAAAATTCTTGTGCCTACTGTTTTCTTTTATTTACTGTTATTAATGAATAAACATTAATAATAATTGAAGATTAACTAATTCTTTGAAAATATTTAAAAGTGCTAATTGCTAAGGAATACTGATTCACCCCCCTCAATATTTCCAACAATTGGTATCAGATCTTGGTTCCTTCAATAAAGGTTTAACAATTGGAAGGAGATCATGGAGTATACTAAGAATAGAGTTCTTTTGTTCAATGGAAATAGCTATGCACTTTGTAGTAGAAGAATACAGGCTCATTTGTTGGCGCAAATATATGAAGCATGGGAAATCATTGACAAAGGCTTTAGACTGACCTAGGATGAACAAGGTAAGAAAAATATGGTATATGATGCAAAGGCTAAAGATATTATTATTAGTGGGCTTATCAAATCTATTTATCTTAAGGTATTGAGTTGCAAAACTGCTAAAGAGCTATGGGGCAAGCTTGAAAATATATATGTAGGTGACTCAAAGGTGAAAGAAGCGAAGCTTCAAATTTTTAGGGAAAATTTTGAGCAATTAAAATGAGGGAAGATGAAGATATTTCTACATACTTTCAGCATGTTGATGAAACAACAAATACATTGGAGGGTTTGGGAGAACCCATTGAAACAAAAATTATTGTCTGAAAGATCCTCATATCCTTGCCAGCAAGATTTAACCCTAAGGTATTTGTCTTGGAAGATAGATTGAATCTGACCAATATTAGCATAGATGAATTGCATGGAATTTGTACGACATAGGGAATGAAGATTGAAGAAGAGGATGGCACAACTCACTTAGAAACATCATTTTTTACATCCAAGAATAATGGGGACAAACAGACTCAGAAAGCAAAAACTTGTAGTTGTAAGGATGAATAAAAGGAAGAAGAGGAAGAATAACTCTCATATAAAGAATTCGCCTACTTCACACAGAAAATGAGAATAGGTACGAGAAAATTCAAAGATAAACTTCCGTTAATATGTTTTGAGTGTGGTGAGGTTGGGCATTTTGCAGCCAAATGTCCTCACAAAAATGACGCTCTTACGAATGGAAAGAAAGGTCCTAGGAAGTTCAACAAGCAAGGCAAGAAGAAATGGTTTAAGAAAAGTTTCTTCACCAAAGAAGATAATTCCTCATCCGAAGAAGGCAGTGATAATGAAGAAGAATTCAATGGAAGAGTATTGTTTATGTCCAAGCAGAATAAGCAAGAGGCACCTGACAAAGAAGGAGACGAAGAATAAGAAATGATTGAAGTTGAATTTCAAAATGAAGTGATCAAAGTTATCAAAGAGCTCAAAGCCGAGAAGAAGCATGTAAACACTCTTGAAGACGAATTGAATACAGAAAGAGAACAAGTCCTCAACCTTAAAATCAAGGTTGAAAAATAAAAGTGAATTGAAGAATCTCTCAGGAAATAATTGAAGGAAAATAACAAGGAAAGAGAAGCATTGGAAGATGAAATAGTTGCTCTATGAAAGGAAGTAAAAAATGGAAAAACTTTTCAAAACTACACCAACATTTCAAAGACTTTAGACAAATTCATCAACAACCAACGATCATACAGTGACAAGACTGGTCTTGGTTACAAAGAAAATTCGGAAAGAAGTCGAGTCTTTCTATGACAATTAAAGACCATGGTTATGAAAAATCTACCAAGCAGATAGATCTATCAGCTAAATCAAGAGATCAAGACTCGCATGAAGAACCTTGGAAGATAATTCCTCAAAGAAGATTAGCTCCTAGGTACCAACCTATCTATTATGGTCATTGTTATTCATGTGGAAGGCTTGGGCATAGAGCTGCAGAATGTCGCATGTATGTCTGGAATGAATATAATTCCAGGAGATCCTTTAGAAATGTATATTCTGGAACTCAACATAATATAAAAAAATTTAATCCTTTGAGAGATGATTTCCAATGTTACAAATGTAACAAATTTGGACATATGGATAGGGATTGTGAAGTTCCAGACAAGTACAACTATTATCGGCAAAACCTTAGAAGCAAATTTGTAGGATCACGAGATAGACACCAAACAAAATCTTCTATGAATACCATCAAATGTTACAAATGTCCTAATTATGGACACATAGCTCGTATCTGTAGGTACAATATGGAATCAACCATGAATGAAAAGCTTGACGACACGAATAAGAAGGTTTGGAATGGAAAATAGGTATAGGATGAACAAGTACAAGATGAGCAAGAAAAGCAAGAATGCAATAAGGTTCCAACAGTTATGATTTCACGATTCGTAACAAATTGTGAGGAATCAACAATTGCTTCGCTTAATGACTCGAGTCAAGGTCGTCCGTTAAATGACACACTATTCTAAATAATTAAGCTTATTGACTCCTAGAAATTTGAAGATGAGAAGTCTATGCAACAGTATATAACCAAAGTATATGATTGATAGACAGGTAGTTTGAACAAAATGATAGTTTCATTACATGTTTAGGGGTGAAGAATGTTGGAAATAACACTAAGAGGGGGGGGGGTGAATCAGTATTAGAAAATCACTAACTTTTTCATTTCCATAATCAGATTCATATACGCCACTTCAGTTAAGGGAACCCGCGTGTACATGCAACTGTGTTTAATGCAACTAACGTATATCCAGTAAACTTATGATTCAGTTAATCCATTATATGTTGATCTTTAATCAGTGCATCAGAACTTCATTAACCATATAAACAGTAAACCAGTGTAGTAAAACAAAACATATCATCACACATAAGAAGCACACATGAACACCATGATATAAGGTGAAAACCTAATGCGGGACAAAAACCACTCGCTGCCATCTTCCTTTAATATAAGGAAAACCTGTTTACAATCTTGCATTAGCACAGACTCATACCAGTACGTAGGCACCCACTTGTAGAAGGCTACAACCTTCTCTCGTTCTCTAGCTACAACTGGAAGGGAGCTACAATCCCCTAGCTCTTGTACTAGTCGATATATTTACTAGTACATAGGTGCCGACCTACTAAAGGCTCCAACTTTCACTCTTCCTCTAGGGACCACATTTCATAAATTTTCATACTGGATACTCCTGAAGCACAACACCATAATATAAAGGCCACGTTTCATCCTATTTTCATACTGGACCCATCAACAACATTGAAGCACAAAATTAATCACCACTGCAATACACCCATCAACTACACCTACATCATCAATCTCTGAATCACCCAACACTTAAACATCGAAACCCTATAAACAAAACACGGTCACCAGAACACAGAACAGACCATAGAATTCTGCAACAACAATGAGATCCAACTGCAACTTCAAATATCATACTTCATATTGTATACGTTATTCTAATGAGCCGAGCTAGCGTGTATACGCATTTTTATCAAAGTGAACCCGCGTATAGATTTGCAGATATTTACTCATAACTTTGCAGCTATTCCAGACATTAGTCATACCCAGATCATAAAATTTATACAATAAAACATGCGTCAATAATTCAGATCTAGTCTATCCATGATCAAACCACATAATGATAATACTTTCCAAGCCTTATGATCCTGATCCATCATCCATCATCAACCACATAGGTGCATCCTTGTTTTAGATCAAGCAAAGCATCACAGACCCATAACCAGCATACTAAATCTCACACTTCATCAGATATTCATCACTTGCACACTTTCACTTTGGCCTAATGATCTTCTTCTCATTATATAGGTTTAGGCCTCTCTCAATACCATGGTCCAAAACCATGTAGGACCAATACCTTGGACCCAGTACCTGGGGTCAATACCTCGGACCAAATACAATGGAACAATACCAAAATACCATGGTCCAAATACCATGGACCAAAACTTAGTTTTTCGACATGTATGTGCCTTTCCTTCTATGAAAGTGCATGTGTACATTATACGCGCCTTTGTATATAGTGAACCTGCGTGTATACACGACTTGGTATATAGTGAACCTGCATATACCTTGCTTTCTTCATTCTTGTTGTTTACCTGCTATACTATGATCTTTCATCTGAGAGAGTTGCCATCAAGGACAACACTTGTGTCATACCTGTATCATAATGCCAAAAATATCCCCCTTTGGACTTGATGGCAACAACCACACCAAGTCACTCTCCCCCTTTGAAATCAAGGGAAAAGGGCATACTAATATATTCTCTCCCTTGATATACATTATGTTGTCCATACTCCCCCTGAGTACATGTTGAAATCTCTGATTGAGCTCCCCCTTTGTATATGCTAAGATGTATCAATCCGTTCATGCTCCCCCTGAGCACATGCCGATTCTGCAAAAATATAAAAAAAAATAACATGACTCTACAACTCAACTAAGTGAGTATGTCCTTCCTATAACCAATGACTCATACATACATCAATCTCCCAACCAAGTGGGGATACACCATTTTGACTCATCCACCCAACCAAGTGGGGATATACCAAATGTTTATACATGATTGAAATAGACATTATTACATCATCCTTCCCATGAAAAGTGGGGTTACAACTTAGGTCTTTTCATGACCTTTACATAAAATGATATACATTACTTTTATAACAATGAACAAAAATCTAAACAAGACCATGATAGTCATCAATAGCTATCGTACACCATATATGATCTGTACCATAAGCATCTGTCACTAGCATCCAGACCTGTAACCTGCAATACCATTCTCTTGGCCAACCAACAATAAGTAGCAAGATGTATTATTTAGCCACATAAGCATCATCACCAAAGACTTCTAACCATAATGCCAACAATGCATTATTCAAAGCATATGCTCCCCCTGAACCTGTTCCATCTATTCACTATCAGATCTAATCATGCATATATCAGCAAGAAGTATCAAGGCATCATCATCATCAAGTTAGGATCAAAAGCACTTCTAAACAACATCTTATGAGTACCAACACATTTCCACACATCATCAACAGATTGTAACCATTATCAAACATAGAAAATAATTGATTGAATCATATCAAACCCTTTTTCTTGATTCTGTCCCACTACTTTTCCTCAAACCAACATATACTTGACTGTGCAGCTTCGAACTCGTGTATACACGTGACTTGTCTTTATGAAACTTGCATATGATATTTAGAATGTTGAGGTTCAACACCTTCAGCTTTCTCTAAGTCTATCATGTATGTATACTCTGCTATGCCACATCTTTCTGACTATACTTCCTTTTTCTTCCATATCTTCGATTGTGATGATGTTTTCTCCTTTTGGTATGGTGCCCAAAATCTTCTCCTGCATTCCTTTGCTATATGTCCAATCTTGTTACATGCATAACATCTTATATGTTTCATATTCCTTCTATAGTAGTTAATGGCTTTGTGACCAAACATATTGCAAGAAAAACAATATCCCTTAAAGTACTTGGAACATGATGATCTTTCTGTGTGATGGTCTTGAACCATTCTACTTTTGCATCTGGCTGCAACATGCCCAAACTTATGTCATATAAAACATGCAACATTATTCATCAGAGGAAATAACTGTCTATCACTTCCACAGTTAGGAGTAAAGGATTTTCTTTGAAGACTTTATTTCTTTAGTTGTTGATGGGGTTGACCTCTCATCTCCTTGTTGATCATTTCAGATTTTGTATTAGAGTTCCTTGCCTCACCTTGTGAGCTAGATTCACCTTCAACAGGTTCATAAAAACCAAGACTAGTTTTGATAGCAGGCGACCTTTGACTACTAAGAGTATCATCCAAAATCTTAGTACTGTCTTGAAATCATAATAGTTTATCTTTTTCTTCTAATTTACCTTTCAAGATATTCACCTCAACCTGATGTGGTTCTTCCTTTTCCAGATATTGCTTCTTCAAGATTTCTTCAGACTTTCTTCCTTCTTCCACTTGTTGCCTTAGTTTGAGAATCTCATTTTGTTGTTCTTCATTCTACTCCTGCACATTTGACATACTCTGAAGACGCACTCCATCTGAGTTTTTAAGCTGGTAACTTCTTCTTTGAGGGCACTCTCCCTTTTGTTAAATAGCTCTTGTTGATCTATGATTTTATCTGATGCTTCATTTGCTTGTTCATATTCAATCTGAGATGATTCAGAATCTGAATACTTGCTTCCACTTAATGGCAGGCTGTCACTATTCCTTTGAGCTGTCTTCTTCTTCTAACGCGCTTTCTTTCCCATTGTTCTACGGATCTCCTTCAAGCGATGAAGCTTCTACCAAAGGACCTACTCTGATACCAATTGTTGGAAATAATACTGAGGGGGGAGGGGGGGTGAATCAGTATTAACAAATCAATAACTTTTTCATTTCCATAATCAGATTCATATATGCTACTTCAGTTAAGGGAACCTGCGTGTACACGCAATTGTGTTTAATGTAACTAGTTTATATCCAGTAAACTTATGATTCAGTTAATCCATTATATGTTGATCTTTAATTAGTGCATCAGAACTTCATTAACCATATAAACTGTAAACATGTGGAGTAAAACAGAACAAATCATCACACATAAGAAGCACACATGAACACCAGAAACCCAATGCGGGACAAAAACCACCTACTACCATCTTCCTTTAATATAAGAAAAACTTGTTTACAATCTTGTACTGGCGCAAACTCATACCTGTAAGCAGGCACCCACCTACAGAAGGCTACAACCTTCTCTCATTCTCCAACTACTAATGGAAGAGAGCTACAACCCCTAGCTCTTGTACTAGTCGATATATTTACTAGTACATAGGTGTCGGCCTATTGAAGGCTCTAACCTTCACTCTTCCACCAGGGACCACGTTTCATAAATTTTCATACTGGATACGCCTGAAGCACAACACCATAATCTGAGGGCCATGTTTCATCCAATTTTCATATTGGACCCATCAACAACATTGAAGCACAAAATTAATCAACACTACAATACACCCATCAACTACACCTGCATCATCAATCTCTGAATCACCCAACACTGAAACAATGAAACCCTATCAACAAAACACAATCACTAGAACACAGAACAGACCATAGAATTTTTCAACAACAACGAGATCCAGCTTCAACTTCAAATATCATACTTCGTACTGTATAAGCTACTCTGATGAGCCGAACCAGCGTGTGTATGCACTTTTATCAAAGTGAACCCATGTACAGATCTGTAGATATTTACTCATAACTTTGCAGCTATTTCAGACATCAACCATACCCAGATCATAAAATTTATACTATAAAACATGTGTCAATAATTCAGATCTAGTCTATTCATGATCAAACCACATAATAATAATACATTCCAAGCCTTATGATCCTGATCCATCATCCATCATCAACTGCATAGGTGCATCCTTGGTTCAGATCAAGCAAAGCATCACAAACCCATAACCAGCATACTAAATCTCACACTTCATCAGATATTCATCACTTGCACACTTTCCCTTTGGCCTAATGATCTTCTTCTCCTTATATAGGTTTAGGCCTCTCTCAATACCATGGTCCAAAACCATGTAGGACCGATACCTTGGACCCAATACCTGGGGTCAATACCTTGGACCAAATACCATGGAACAATACCAAAATACCATGGTCCAAATACCACAGACCAAAACTTAGTTTTCTGACATGTACGCGCCTTTCCTTCAGTGAAAGTGTGTGTGCACGTCATACACGCCTTTGTATATAGTGAACCTGCGTGTATACGCGACTTGGTATATAGTGAACTTGCGTATACCTTTCTTTCTTCATTCTTGCTATTTACCTGCTATACTTTGATCTTTCATCTGAGAGAGTTGCCATCAAGGACAACACTTGTGTCATACTTGTATCATAATGCCAACAAAGAATAGTTGAAGTATTATAGATTCAAGAAAGGAAGCACTAAAAAATAATCTTTATGTGAAAGTGGATCGAGATAAACTAACAATTATTGAAGTATATGTGGATGATATAATCTTTGGAAGCAGTGATGACAAATTAAGTAAAGAATTTGCCACAAAATTGCAAACTGAGTTTGACATGTCTATGCTTGGAAAACTAACATGCTTTTTAGGGCTTCATATTTCTTAGCGGGATAAAGGAATATTCATAAATCAAACGAAGTGCATTAAAGAAATTCTCAAGAAATTCCAAATGGAAGATTGCAAGCCAGTCCTTACCCCCATAGTAACAGGTTGCAAGTTAAGCTTAGAAGACTCATCAAAGGATGTGGACCAAAGGTTATATAGATCCATGATTGGAAGTCTCTTATACGTGACAGCCTCCCAACCAGATGTGATGCAGGCAGTTGGACAAGTAGCACGATTCCAAGTAGCACCAAAAGAATCTCATATCATTTCCGTCAGAATAATTCTTCGATATCTTAAGAGCACGTCGGAATATGGTCTCTGGTATCCCAAAGGAAATGATCCGGCCATCCAAGCTTATATAGATGCATACTGGGCAAGAAGTGTTGATGATCGTAAGAGTATCAGTGGAGCATCGTTCTACCTAGGTGGTTTCCTTATCTCATGGTTAAGTAAAAAGAAGTCTTCAATATCTTTATCCACAATAGAAGTAGAATACATCATGGCAACAAATTGTTGTACTCAAGTTCTTTGGATGAAGCATAACTTGCAAGATCTTCAAGTTAAGTTTGACGAGCCTATTCCCATATTTTGTGATAACATGAATATCATCAGTGTCTCCAAAAACCCTGTGATGCATTCCAAAACAAAGCACATTCTGATCAAATATCATTTCGTTAGAGAGCAGGTCGCCGAAAAGAATATCAAGCTTGAATATGTTGGCATAAAGGAAACAATTGCTGACATCTTTACCAAACCATTACCTCGTGAAGCATTTGAGTATCTTTTCCAAAAGCACGGGATTCTCCCAAGTTATCATGATGATATTTCTCTTATCTAAATAAGTAGAAAGGGGGAGTGGAGGTGTGTACATGTCCGTAGAATGACAATTTGTTAGGGGGAGTTACCCTTTCCCATTGATGAAAAGTGGGGAGAGAAGGCAGTAGGAAGAGGTGTCATGATCGCATGGGGAGTACTTGTGTTTCCATCAATGCTAAAGGGGGAGATTGTTGATCAATGGTTGTCATTGATGTCAACCCAAGCAGCACCATGGGCTACCCCGATCTTGCATGGGAATTTTGACTTGACAACTTACTCTATTCTCAGTCAAGGATCTTCTAGATGGATTCTACTTGTCGAGATGTTTCCATTGATATATGGAATGCCATGTAATTCTTCATGATTTGGCAGATGTAGTTAGTAACCCTAGTTAGTGGGCTAAAACCCTATGGGGTTGTGGCACGACACTCATAATTGTTTGTGGTCATTGAATAGTTAATAATTAATAATGTTTTTTTTTGCTCCTAAAATCCCTCCAATGTTCACTTGTTGAGGACCCTCTCAACTCAAGACGCTCATATAAATAGTGACCCTCATATCCTCCTCTAGTGACCCTCATATAATTTTTATTTATTTATTTTTTTATTTTTTAATTTTTTTTTTTATTTTATTTTTTTCTTTGTGAAGCTTCAAAAGCTAAAATTAAAACTTGTTTGAGCTGAAATATTGATGAACCATGTGACCAAATTTAAGATCTTTGTTCACTATATTTTCAGAGATATGATCTAAGGAAGTTAGGGATTTTGCAGGCTCCCGACTTCCATGTCAAACAGGTGACATTGGGAAAATCGTTATAACTTTCTCTCTGAGAATTGGATTCAAATTTCGTGAATAGTGACAGAAATAGGATGGACTGTAGTTTGTTCGGTATCATTTTTAGGGCTGAAGGTTGCAACAATGATGCATGGAACTTCGTACAAGTTGAATCTACTGAACCAATCTATAATCAGGTCATCATGGGAGATTGTGCATAAATCTTTCTTGAAGAATCCAATCTTGATCAAAACTATGGGGTTGGAAATAGGACTCAGAGGGCTACCACAGGACAAAAGTTCAGAACTTGAAGATCTAGAATTACATATATACAACATATTCAATATCGATCTCCTAGAAGACAAGAAAAAGCATGCATTCAAGGATCATTGTAGTAAGGAAAACACATCAACAATCAAGGGTAAGTCTCCTACAGAAAGGTATGCATGATTAGTGTTTACATTTGAATTTTGAGTATCATCACTGACATATATTTTTTCAAGACAACATAAGTATATACAAGGTCTTGGTTATATCTCTATGTCTCTATATGTCACAGTTAGTTTTGATACCACATTTTGGATGTCCTATTCTTGATACTACACATTTGATGCTATATATTCTTGATACTACACCAAGTTTTTTAAATCTATATGATGTTGTAAGTTCATGTTACTTGTCTTGTCATAATTGATAGAATGGTTTCTGTTGTTGTACTTAGAACTTGGTCCATCACAAGTCTAGGGTTTGACATCAATTTTTATTGTATATATCTTTAGGTTAGTTTTGGATATAGTCTTGCATAGAGTCCAGGCATATATCAAGAGTGGGAGTCTTTATCTACTACCACAACAAGTCAACAATAAAAGTGACAAGCGCCCTTCAGGTACACGTTGTAATTTTAATTTGTATTTATTCATTATTATGCACTTACATGTGTTTTGCAGGCATAGGTAAGTTGAAGGGTATTTTGTTTTGTTTTGGAATTGGTTTCGCGGGGAAAATTTTGCATGCATGTAGAAGAAGATTCAAATACAACATCAAGAAATAATTCAAGAGCAGAAGTATCAAATCAAAGGAAGGATTGCATCGAGACATCCTTGAAGACATGAAAACCATCCAAATATTGTGAAGTATTGTTAAGGCCAAGAGTCATCATTGTAAAAGAGTCATTTGTAAAAGAGTCATCATTGTAAAGTTGTAAAAGATTCATTTGTAAAAGAGTCATCATTGTAAAGATTGTAAAGGGGAATTTATGAAAGAGTCATTTTGGCTAGAGTCGAAGAGGTAGTGTTTGGATGTATAGGAGTCACCGTTGGGATGATGTCATGGTTGGGTTGTAGGTCATAAAGTGATTGGGTATTTTGTCAAGTACACGAAAATCATGTCCATCTTATTGTATCGTTGATTTTTGTCACTGGTTTGGGAATCCGTAGACTTGTTTTATTTCAATCATTATAGGGTGGTAGGGAGGTGCTAGGCAGGTGTATGAAGTCGCCTACAGGTTGGTGCCTGTGAACACTTCAGGGTGGTAGGGTGGTGCTAGGGTGAGTTGTGGCTCACTAGGGTGTTGGGGCATCTACTCAGTTGATTACCAAAGAAACCAGGGCGTTGGGGCATCCTTCCAGTGGGAGCTCAAGAAGAATAGTTTTCTAGAATTATAGGAAGTTGTTGCTTTCATTTCAATTGGGGTTGAAGATTAAAGAATTTATTAGAAAAGCGTTCAGTGATTTTTGACCTGAAGGGGTTTTTCCACCTAAAATTCTTGTGCCTAATGTGTTATTTTATTTACTATTATTACTGCACAAACATTAATAATATGTGAAGATTAACTAATGCTCTGAAAATATTTAAAAGTGATAATTTCTAAGGAATAATGATTCAGTACCCCACTCAATATTTACAATAAAAGTCCCGATAAAATCAACAAATCATGAGTTTTTAGAGCACCAATATTATTAGAGATATTTTATATTTGAAACTCCTGATTTTATTATAAAAGTTGCAATTCCTTTCCAAGTTTTATGGAAAAACTGTGGTTTGCTACAAGGGTGAGTTAAATTAGTTGTTGGCATTTTTTTGGGTCATTTTTCATGCCTTGCGATGTGTTTGTAGCTTTGAGGAGAAGAAAAGGGTTTCTAGGCATTGAGGAGTAGAAAAGCAAGTTTTTTCAAGTGGTCATCAATATTTTTCCACTGTTTAATGATTTCTATTTATTAGTTGTGGGCTTATGTTATGCAAACTACTCATAAAAAAGATAGATCAATGACTTAAAAATCATCCTCTTCGAGGGAGAAAACTCCTATATATTACATAAATGAACAATTCTTGGATGATACAAATGACAAGACCTCCTTTCTATATATAGGAGTCTAAGGGGTCACAATATAATGAAATCCTACATAACAATAATAATGTAAGGGCACAACAATAAATATAAGGGGGCTACACTAACAATAACAATAAGGGGTTGCACTAGTATTATAGGGACCTAAAATTCCCCTATCCTTCAAAAAAGTTTTTCCTCAACGCTTGAGTAGTTCTGGATGCTTTTGTATAAAATTCTCATCCTCCCATGTGGAATCTTCAATGGGAAAGTTCTTCCACTTGATGAGATGCTCTAAAATTGATTGATTTCGTGGCTATTAGGTTCATGTTTTTGTGACTGCTTCAGGTTACAATATGATTTTTCCTTGTCATGTTCTAGAAATATTTTTTGAACTAGGAACTTGTCACCTATAACCTTCTTTAAGCATGAAACATGTAAAACTGGGTGCAGTTGGGAAGATGCAGGAAGCTCCAATTTGTATGCCATAGTGCCAATCTTTGCAACACCTTGTAAGGACCATAAAACTTTTGTGATAATCTATTATCCTTCTTAGCTTGCTTGGGGGAAATTTTTTTGTATGGTTGTAGTTGTAAGAATACCCAGACGCCTACATCAATACTTCTTTTGTTGTTGTTATATGGGATTTACGATTTCAAACAAAAGTATCTCCCCTAGGTTGGTGGCTAACCTAGAACAACAGAGAGACAAGGAACACAATGATTTTCCTTAAAGTAAATAGATGATAGAGTGAGGATTACCTGAAATCCTTCACACACTTTGCTCCTTCTTTGGCTTGGAAGCTCCAATTCCAACTTCGAATGCCAAAATTAGAACCTACATAGTCAGATAACACAAGCCAAGAAAATATGAGATATATGCACTATCATCTAACTACTTCATTCAATAAATCAACATGGTATTGAAATAAGTGAAATAACAACATCACATATAGGAAGACAGTGAAGTCATTGCATTATTATAAATGGAAGGAGATTACAACCATAAGTAGTAGTTAATCTTGTAGAAGAGCTCCTGCAAGTTGTTGACTTGTCCTTTCCTTGTCACAATATGCACCTCCAATCACACTAAATGCATGGAATGACGACCACTCACTACAACAACATAAAGGAAGAATTATTCTCCAAAATCCAACCCCCAACCTCATAGCAGGTTGGAAATATATAGAGAAGCAAGGTAAGTTAGGAGTTCTTATCCAATTACCATTATAGGGTAAGAGATCCGCCTTTGTTGGAGGGATATGATCTGAATGATTTATCCAAGGTAAGTAGTTATAACAACTTTTGGAAACTCCTAGAAGGTGAAGCTCCTAGAATCTCAACCATTCTCCCAGATTTCTAGAACCAACGCAGGTGCAAAGAGGAGAAACTTGCTAGTGACCAACGTAGGCCACAATGGAGCAACCTGCTGGTGAACACACCCTAGTAGGCTTACAAGGAGCGTTGGTCCTTAAACTGGCTTAAACTATGTAGTTTAGGGCTCAAACTATGGGAAATGAAAGGTACATGCTTAGGGATTTGTGCAAGATGGTGACAAGGGGGAATAGGATGTTTATTGATACCATTAGGAGGCTCACTAATCATATGTGAAAAAATGGTCTATATAGAATTCCCCATAAAGCGCAAATTTAGAGATGATGACTGGAGTTCTTTACCTTTTGACAAGTAGAGATCAAGGACAATTAGAAAGCTTCATATTTTACAATACATTTACATCGTGACATATTTGTATGTTGAGGGAGGCATATACATACTCAGCTCATAAGCTAACATAACATGTACAATGATCAAATGTTCTGTCCATAAATGCAACTAGTGGATCCATGACTAGATGACTATCAATATGATCATGACCACCATACATTGTGATCTATGTATAATCCTAAAATCGCATCCCAGATGTATGAAAATAGATTCGAGGTCTTCTATCTCATTCACATGACAAATCAAAGTACGAATCTAACCATGTGAATCAATGAGCTAGATTGGAACGGGATAGAAAACATCTGATTACCAAACAATGATGTAAGCCATTAATAAACACGAGAGAAACCACCAATGATGTTAATGGATCTCAAGGTACTATAGTACAATCTGTATGGTGTGAATAAATGAGTTGAAGTCGAATAACACACAAAATATTTTGGTCAAAGGCCATTGATGTAAACCTATCGCTGAGAGCGATGAAACTTGCCATTGATTTATGCAAGCACCAAGGTACCAAGGGGTGTTTCTAAGTCAACTTCCTGGATGATGTGCTGATGTCGACAGGAAGTGACCCGTCACAAGAGGGCCTTGATGTATCCCCCATCAACGACACAAAATGGGTATGATGATTGAGACAGAATGATCAGAATGTTGTTGATATGGAACTGGACCAGGAAATGAAAAAATGAAATGAAGGCTTAAGAGTACTGTATCACAGGTCAACTGAATGAATTCTATTGACCACACCAGGGACACTGAGTGGAGTTGGAAGCATTGACCCAAAAGTGAGACTGAGGCTCTGAAAATGGCATGATAACCAAAAGACAAGAAAATTACCCAACCCAACAGCCATGGAGATGATGTGGAAGAGTTTCGTGTTTAAGAGTGACTTGCTTCCGTTAGCAAATTGGAATCCTTTTTTTTCTCAATTTCCCAAACCACACTGGTCATTACCTCTTTATTTTTTAACAAGCTTGAGGAGGATAACATATGCTTTATATGTAAGTCCATCATTCATATGAATCCCTTCGAGTATATTTAATAGACCCTAATAAGGAGTGGTTCATTCCCATCATGATTGATGAGTCCATTGTTGTTTGATGTTTTTATGAGTCTGGCGAAGTTAACTCGACATCTTTTTCATGTTTAGAGAGTGAAAAAGAGAGAAAAAGAAAACTCCAAACATCCCATTTCTTACATAGTCCCTTAGGCCCCAAAAGGTAGAAAACAATACCCAAGAGAAACTTTTAGCCATGTTCAACTAAGGTATTCCTTTTTCGTAGCTAGTTTATCTCCATCTGGAAAAGGGTTAAACTTATACTAAGTAGACATCTTTTCATTTACTTTTACGAGTTCAAAAAGACAAGTTCTTGTCAATGTTTTCATATTTTGGGATTCTAAAAAGAGATGAAAGAGGAATCCTCCTAGAGGAATGAGTGGTATAAAGGGTAGGAACTAGTTCCGGTCATGGTGGAACAACTGAAAACATGTAAAGGTCAAGAGGTTGACTAATAATACCGCTCATTGCAGCGGTTCCTCAGGAAAGGGTAAAAACCAAGTGAAAGTGTATGATCAACCAAGAATATGGTGACGATGGAATGAAAAACCCAAGGCTCATCTAGAAAAAACAGGTTTATAAAAATGGCAATCATGAGGGATAAACTAAGAATGGTTTCATTTTTACAGAATTTTGAAACATGGGAAATTATGCTTGAAATTGGTTTCAGTTTTACATAAGCTTGAAATAGAGGAAAAACTATGCTTGAAATAAGTTTACATGCCCCCAGCATAATGAATCAATTCGAGGTACATGCCATCAAGCTTCATCATGCACCTAAGTAAACTACTAGGTACTAACAGGTGGATGGAATGAAGGTTCATTTACGAGATCAAGTGAAAGACTCGACTAGGAATTTACGATGTAATCAAAGGCTCTATTTGGAAGGGGATTTGTTTCATTTTTTTAATGAGCTTGACACATGAAAATAACTATGCTCATAAGAACCTATTTCATTTTTTAACAAGGTTGACATAGTAAAATAACTATCCTCATAAGAGCTCATTTCATTTTTTAACGAGGTTGACATAGTGAAAGAACTATACTCATAAGAGCTTGTTTCATTTTTTAATGAGCTTGACACAAGAAAAGGAACTCTGCTCATGACCTTGTTTCATTTTTTTACGAGCTTGACACAAGAAAATGATCTTTGCTCCAACACCTTGTTTCAATTTTTAAGGAGCTTGACATAAGACAAGGAACTCTGCTTCGAGGACCTTGTTTCATTTTTTAAGGAGCTTGACACAAGATAAGGAACTTTGCTCCAACACCTTGTTTCATTCTTTAAGGAGCTTGACACAAGAAAAGGAACTTTTCTCCAGAAACCTTGATCATAAACACTAAGAGGTCATGGCTTCCAAGAGGTTATCATCATATAAGAGAACAATGCTCTAGAAGGGATACATATCAAGGGATCCAGTGGAAAGATTAGACTCTAATACCCCTAGTAAATGATTCACCATATCACCTACTAGATCATCAGTAGATGCAAGAATGGAACACGTTGCCACATAATTAATTTGTTGCAGGGGAGGTACCACTTACATATAAGGACCATTTAGGGATGTTGGTTGAATGGGAGCCAAATTAGGACCAAAAAACAAAAGATGGCCAATAGTCATGATTCTTCCTTCATGCGGAAAACAAATCACATGGAAGAGAGAAGAGACAAGAGCTCCCATGACATAAACATAGTCATGCCCAAGGAATAAATTAAAATCAAAACGGCCTTGGACTACCATCACATCGATATCGATAATATTTCCTCCCAAAGTAATAGGAAACTTAGGAATGATCCCTAACTATTGATTGGTTCCTTTGTTAAAAGCCAACAAATTCTAGGTAACAGGAACAAGATGTGGAGAACCTAAATATGTCCAATTAGTTGAGGAAAAAACACTAACATAAGCTCCCTCATCTATGATTGTGCTAGGTATGACCACATTATAACCCTGTACTATGATTTGGAAGGGTACGTAAGGAGGAAGATGATATCCTGTCAGTCTACTCCAATCAAGGGAAGTGACTAGATTACTTGGAGGGGGTGCCATGGGAACGAGATAAATGCCCCCTTGCGCTATGGGAATGGTAGGATTGTCCGCTTGTACCATGGGAACAAGAGGATTTCCCCCAAGTTCATTGGAATCTGAATAAATGAGAAGAACTTGAGAAATATGAAGTTCACTCTCTATGGGAAAATTACGATTGACTGAAGTTGGAATCAAGTCAATGATTTCCTCAACCAATGGTTGGTCAGGAACTGAGTCATGGGATTCACATTCAGAGAGAGCGGGATTGATTCAATTCAGGTTTTGATCAATCACTTCATCAACTAGTGGAGGATTGGGAGAATGCTTCTGGTAACCAGCTAGAAGTCGTGGCTGAGAAGCTGTAAGGTTTTCCAACACTTTTGAGGCTTCATCCATATAAGGACAAAGGTGAATAAGATGATTCCCTTCACAAATATTATAGGAAAACTTGATTTTACCCTTTTTCCCATGGACCTTACTATCACTAGTTGAAGGTTTGTCACAACATGATTTCCAAATGTTCATGACAAAGGCTGATGTGAGCCTATGAACCACACTTCTAATACCTTGGGAATACCAAGACAATATATAAGAAGGTGATCACCCTTACAAATCATGCAAGAGAATTTAACTTTGAGAGGTCAATTGGAAGGTTTCCCCATACTAGTTGCATCCATAGCAATGGCTGCTTGGCTACCCCTCTGCTTATTTTTCTTCTTCTTAATCTTCCTTTTCTTCTTATTCTTAGATTCCTGGTTACTAGAATCAAGAGTTTCACCAGGCAAAGAGGAAGAAGAGGAAGAAAACCGAACATGCAAAGAAGGCAAAGGGTCAACATTAGGATCAACTTGAGGTTGATACTTGGTTGAGAAGCAGTTTAGACTTTCAGAACCATATGGGTTGAAAATAACAAAACTAGCAAACCAATGGTAAATCTAGGAAGGGACAACGTTGCCATATAAGGATCACCAATATTTCCAAAAGAAGGAAAAGGACTAGGATTCCCATTAGAGGGGATTCCTTGATTGGTAGACTCAGGAATTGTTGGAATTAGTATTAACCTAAGATCTACTAAGGAGTATTTCCACAAGAAAGATGTTGTTCTACGGTCAATTAATTGATTTTAGAAACTAAAGACACAAACAAAACAAAGGGGTAACTAGGTATAAAGTTTTACCAAGCAATCGTGTACTACAAACACAAGAAGATTATAATGAAATCAAATATAATCTCGGATTTCATGAACATAGGACTCAAATTGAAATTGGGTGAAAATTCCAAAAATCAAAAGATATGTCACTCAAAGGCGATTAACACTCATACACAATTCAGCATCCGCCCCTGACGATTGAGGGGATATTTTCTTCCAAAATGAAATAAAAAATATGTAATTTCACTCCAGGGAATTCCAATTTTCACGCAAAAACCCCTAGAAGAAAATGCAATATTTTGTCTTTTCACCACACTTAATTATTGGCATTATGATGCATGTGTTGTACTTGATGAAAACCCACTTGTAGCAGAACATCTCACTTAAATATAAATAGTTGAATCTATAGAAGAGAGATAAGATGTGATAGAATCCATGGGATGCATGGCAGCTCAAAGGAATAAGTTTAGATGTAATGTACAATGACAACTCATTAAGATGATAGTTCTCAGTATGTCAAGTTAGCTTTGCGATCAAGTCCAAAGGGGGAGATTGTTGGCATTATGGTACAGGTGTTGTCCTTGATGGCAACTTACTAAGATAACAAATCACAGTTCAGTCTCACAGAATAAAGAAAAAGAGATATATGCAGGTTCCCCTTTGATAAAGCCGCGTACACGTGGATTAGCCGACCAAAAGGTGCGTATACATATACACACACTTTCATGCAAAGAAAAGCATGTACATTTGGTTTTGGTCCATGGTATTTGGACCATGGTATTGTGATCCATGTTATTTTTCCAAGTTATCTTGTCCGACATATTGGCCCCAGGTATTTGGTCCAAGGTATTGGTTCTAAGTGGTTTTGGACCATGGTATTTGAGTAAGGCCTTAGAATATAAAAGGAGGAGAAGATCATTAGGAAAAGGCACTGAGAAAGTCTTGAATATCTGATGAAATATGAGATCCAGTATGCAAGTTATGGTTTCATGATGCTTTTCTTGGAGGAATATCAGCGGTTGATGGAGAACAAGATCTAAGGATAGATTGGGATCTAATGGATTGGAATGAATCACCTCTATACGGTTTGATCATGCTTGTTCTAGATCTATATACTAACGCGTGTAATGTTCTGTAAATATTATGATTTGGGTATAACTCAAGTTTGGAATAGCTACAAATCATGAATGAACCTTTACAGATGTATATGCTGGTTGACTATGATAAAAGCGCGTACATACGTAGGCTAGATACGTCTAAATAGCATATACTGTATAAACTATGATGTTTGAAGTTACAGGTGGTTCTGGTTGTTAATGCAAAGTTTTGAGTTCTGGTGACTGTTTATTGGTGTCAGTATTCTGCATATTCAGATTGGTTGATTGTGTTTAGCTTTAGGGTTGATGGATGAGATCTAATCATAATGACTTATCTTTATGTGATATGATAGATTAGATTTGGTTGCTAACTCATGTATTATCTTGGTATATGTAATGATCTGGTATGTTTGAAGTCAAGAAGTGCATCAAGTTATAAGTAAGTATTTGATGACATATACGCAGGTTCGCTTTTGTGAAGTTGCATATACACACTGGTTCAACTCTTCCAAGTAGCGTATGAACTCTGATGCATGATTTTTGATGATACAGCTGGCTATTAGTGTAGAGTTCTATGGTCTGCTCTGTGTTCTGGTGATTATGTTTCTGTTGACAAGTTTGAGTGATTCAGTGTTGGGTGATTCAGAGATTGATGATAGGTTGTATCACAGTGGTAATTGATTTTGAGCTTCAATGTTGTTGATGGGTCCAGTATGAAAATTGGATGAAACATGGCCTTCAGATTATGATGTTGAGTTCCATGAGTATCCAGTCTGAAAATTTATGAAATTGGTCCCTGGAAGAAAAGAGAAGGTTGTAGCCTTCTGTAGGTCAGCACCTACGTACTAGTACATCAGCTAGTACAAGAGCTAAGGGGGTTGTAGCTCCCTTCCAGGAGAAGCTGGAGAACGAGAGAAGGTTGTAGCCTTCTGCAGGTAAAAGCCTGTGTACTGGTATAAGACTACACCAATACATAAATGTTGTAAAAAGAAGTCTCTTATTAAAGGAAGATAGAGACGAATTGCAGCAAGTGGTTTTCACCCACATTGTGTTTCCACCTTACATCATGGTGTTCATGTGTGATTCTTGTGTGTGAGGATCTATTTTGTTTTACTGCACCTGTTTACTATTCATATGGTTAATGAAGTTCTAATGCACTAAATAAAGATTAACATTTATTGGATTAACTGAATCATAAGTTTACTGGATATACGTAAGTTGCATTAGACAAAGTTGCGTGTACACGCAGGTTCCCTTAACTGAAGTAGCATATATAAATTTGAGTATGAAAAATTATTTATTTGCTAATATTGATTCACCCCCCCCCCCCCCTCCTCTCAGTATTATTTCCAACAATAATTTTAGAAATGAATAAAACTAAGATTCAAAATATAATCGGTGATTCAAATGCACTTTTCAGAATGAGGACTAGAACAACAACTCATCTAAGTAATCAAAAATAAAACAAAATCAGTTTGCAACTGACCAAATGATAAGAAAAAAGAAAAATCAAAATCAATACTTACCAAAGGAAAAAAATACAAACGAAAATCAAATGGAGGCTTTAGAGAGACCACAAGGCACTCAAGACTCAGGGAAGTGCAGTTGGAAGTAGGATGGCCAAAGATAGGCTCAAGAGCGAAGGCAGCATTTGTGCAAAAACAAGGACCAACATTGGTGCAGAAGAGGCACTAGTGTGTTGTAACACTAGTGCAGAGTGGGCCAAGGTGATGTGCAATGTTTTATCAAAGGCATGGGGTGTGTGTTGGGACTGGAAAGAGGTTCCTGGCACAAAAATTGCAAAGAAGGTTCAATGAAATTACTTCCTAGGTCTGTTCTTGGTTGGATAATACAACAAAGGTTTGTCAAGGAGGTAGTAAAACACAATGGACAAGGATACCACCAAGGAATTCTTCAGTCCCTAGTGGAGTCGCCAATTTGTTATACGGGATTTATGACTGCATACAAAATTATCTCCCCTAGGTTGGTGGCTAACCTAGAACAACAAAGAGACAAGGAACACAATTATTTTACTTAAAGTAAATAGATGACAGAGTGAGGCTTACTTGAAATCCTTCACACACTTTGCTCCTTCTTTAGCTTGGAATATCCAATTCTAGCTCCAAATGCCAAATACATAACCTGCACAGTTAGATAACACAAGCTAAGAAACTATGAGATATATGTAGTATCATCTAAGTACTTCATTCAATAGATCAACATGGTATCGAAATAACTGAAATAAAAACATTACATATAGGAAAACAATGAATTCGTTTCATTACTATAAATGGAAGGAGATTACAACCATAAGTAGTAGTTGATCTTCTAGAAGAGATCCTCCAAGTTTTTGACTTCTCCTTTCCTTGTCACAATATGCACCTCCACTCACCCTAAATGCATGGAATGATGACCACTCACTACAACAACATAACTGACAACTTATTCTCCAAAATCCAACCCCCAACACCATAGCAGGCTAGAAATATATAGAGAATCAAGGTAAATTAGGATTTCTTATCGAATTACCATTCTAGGGTAAGAGATACACCATTTATGGGGGGACAGGATCCGAATGATTTATCCAAGGTAAGTAGTTCTAATAACTTCTAGAAACTCCTAGAAGGTGAAGCTTCCAGAATCCCAACCATTCTCCTGAATTTCTAGAACCAATGCAGGTGCAAAGGGGAGAAACTTTTTGGTGACCAATGCAGGCCACAATGGAGCAACTTGCTGGCAACGCACCCCAGTAGGATTACAGGGAGCGTTGGTCCTCAAACTGGCTTATATGAGGCAGTTTAGGGCTCAAATTATGGGAAATGAAATGTACATGCTTAGGGCTTTGTGCAAGATGGTGACAAGGGGTAATAGGATATTGATTGATCCCATTAGGAGGCTCACTCATCAGATGTGACAAAATGGCCTATAATAGCTGCAATGTTGATCTCCCTATTGTTTCATTTGATTCTGCACCAAAGTGAGGTTATCCTTTTAGAGTTGGAGAACTTTTTGTTGATGCTTGATGTGATATTACACTGCTTGAACCTCAGAATTTTCTCATAGAGATGATGTGATGGACTGTGGATGATATCCATGAAACACCATAAATGGGGTCATTTTTGCTACAGTATGGAAGGAAGTGTTATACTACCATTCAGTCAGAGGTAACCACTTGACCCATTGTGTTTGTTTATCAGATACAAAGCAACGAATATATCCTTCCAAAAATTTGTTCACTATCTCAATTTTCCCATCAGATTGAGGATGATAAGATAAGTTATGAACTAATTGATTACCCAAACAAGAAAATAATTCTGTCCAAAATTTCCAGTGAAAATGGGATCTCTGTCGCTTACAATAATATTTGGATTTCCATGTAGCTTTTGAATTGTTTCCATAAATGCAATATCAATTGTACTAGTTTAAATGGATGAGATAATGCACAAAAGTGTGCATACTCGGTAAGTCTATCAACTACCACCATGATGACACTCTTTCCTTCAAGTATCAACTTTATTTTGTTGACAAACCAAACATTTTGCTACAAAATTTTGAATATGATTTAAGTCCATCCCAAAAAAATTCCTTATTGACCTTGTGGTGAGTTTTTAAAAATCTTGAGTGCCCTCCTAAGGGAGAGGTGTGCAATTCCAAAAGAATATTTTGTTTTATATGGGAATTATTACAAAGATATAAGAGATCTGTGTACCATAATGAATAATTTTTTCAGCTAAATGTATCAGATGTACTGGGATCTTGCTGCAAATTTTGAATGAGTGTCCACACTTCTTCATCATTCTTCCATTCATCCCTTTCTTTGGTTATCCAATCTTGTTCGATAATAGAAATGGCACAAAGCAATGATTCCACATCCTCATCCTTTCTTGAAAGTGCATATACAACAACATTTTTCTTCCCATTTTGTAGACAATTTCAAATTCATAACCTAACATCTTTGTGACCCATTTTTGCTGCTCTTCTAAAGATAATATTTGTTCCAAAAAGTATTTAAGACTATCATGATCTATTTTTACCTTGAAGTGTCTTCCCATTAGGTAAGGTCACCATTGCTTTAGTGCACGTAGTATTGCCAACATTTCCTTCTCATAAATAGGTTTGTGTAAATACTTTCCTTTGATTAGATGACTTTAAAAAGTAATGGTTCTTCCTTCTTGCATTAACACAATAACAATTCCATTTCCTAAGGCATCACATTCCACACTAATGGTTTTTATGAATTATGGCGTATCTAATACCGGTGCTTGGTATACTACCTCTTTAAGACGTTAAAAGGCCTTAGTTGCTTCTAGAGTCCAAGGAAATCCATCTTTATTCAGTAATGTTGTTAGAGGTGCTACTATTAACAAACTTGCAATAATACCCTGTCAACCTGAGAAATCCTCGAAGATGCTTTATGGTTGTGGGGATTTTCCATTCCTTAATGGATTTAATTTTGTTAGGGTCTACCTTAACACCCCCATGAGATACAATGTGAACCAAATATTCCACCTCCTGTACTCCAAAGAAAAATTTGGAGGTTTTTGCATATAATTGTTTCTCCTCCAATACTTTGAGCACACTTTCAACATGTTGAACATGATCCTTCCAAGACTTGCTGTAGATTACTGTATCATCAAAAAATACTAACACAAATTTTCTAAGGAAGGATTTGAAAATGGAATTCATCAAACCTTGAGATGTGGAAGGTGCATTAGTAAGGCCAAAAGGCATGACCAAAAAATCATAATGACCCTTACGAGTTCTAAATGTTGTTTATAGAATGCCTTTAGTCTTCATTCTAATTTTATGATATCCCGAATGAAGATCCAACTTGGTGAAGTAAATTTCTCTCTATGTAATTCATCCAAAAATTCATTAATGATGGGAATGGGAAATTCATCTTTAATAGTGAACTTGTTTGTAGTGCCCACTCTAGTTTCCGGACCCTAATAGGACATTATCTTACATACTTTAGTCTACAAGGAACTCAGGTTGAGGATCCAGAAACGTGACTCTATTATTAGTGAATGTGATGGTTATGTATGTTCTCTATTAATATTATGATTACGATATAATTAATGGTTGTGTGTATTCTCTATTGATATCATGATGGTGATAGTAGTAAAGGAAAAACATGTTTCTATTGATGTTATAATGATGTTAGCTTTGATCTATATGTATGGTTCCATTAAGGTTATGATGATGCTAGACATGATGGAGGTATCCCCTATGTTAGCTACTTACATTAGTTCTGGTTCACAATGAACAATGATGTGAATGACCAGGTGATGGTAATAATGCTATTATGACAATGAACAATGACTAACACTGAGAAACCGAGTTACTGACTATTATTGAGTATGGCAGGAAACCACCAGAGGCACTCGCACATGATGAGTTGACGAAACCTGCTTTGATGAAAATTTATATTATCTTATCTTTGAAATTCTAATCGATTTTGAAACCTGCTATATTTGGTTATCTATATTCTAATGATATGTTAATGGTTGTAGGCACATATTAGTTGCTTGGCCGACTGACTCACATATGGGTGATGGGGTTGTATAGGTGGATGGAACTACATGGGAGGGGTGGGACAGAGCCCCTGATCTCACCCACTAGCACTCCCGCCGTGACTTGGGCTGGAAGGGTTGAAACACCTTCGCCTTGAAGATCACGATGCCATGAGGGCAGGTCCCAAAGTTGGGTCGCTCATGAGGAGTTTACTGGGAAGCCCGCATCAAGGCAGATTCCTTGATCCCCGACACCATTAGTCTCACTATAGCAGGCAACATAGGAGATGATAGTGTTCTATGACATTGCACTATACTTTCCCTTCGTAGTCACTGGATGCTTGAAGGGCAAGTGGTGTGGCACCCTTGGAACTTCAGAGGAAATTCTTGAAGGGCACGACCAACTTGGTACCCTTGGCATCACAATTAAACTATTAGGTGTGGCATCCTTGGAACTTCTAGGGAAGTTCTTGAAGGGCACAATCAGGCTTGGCACCCTTGGAATCATTAAAAATAAATAATAATAAATAAATATAAGTAAGGAATGAAAACTGGGTAAAGTTACATCAAGGGTAAATGATGATTAGAAACCAAGGTAATTAAATCAAAGATAAAACTTGGAATAAGGAGGATCATAGGAAGAAATAAATAGAGTACCTTAAAAATTCTACCCTCCCCATGTTGGAAAATGCTAGGTAGATTAGGTGGTTTAATTAGAAAAAAGGGGAAGGCAAACATATTGTAAGGATAATGTTTAATCCTAAACCAATTAAACTGAATTAAGAAAAGAGGAAGGTGAATTAAAATAAGAAAATAAATTTAAATTTAGAGAATTGTAGAGAAGCTCCATGTGGCATCAACCAGCATAAGAATATCCCTCTAAGAGATAACCTGAGTTAATGTAGGAAGTAGATTGGGGATAAAATCTTAACTCATTATTTGACTCCTAGTAATAAACACAATTTAAGGAACAAAAGGGGGGAATAAAGAGACAACTAGGAGAATAAATAGGAACCTTGTGAGGTGAGGAAAATATTAATTTTAAATAAAAAAAGTAAGTAAATAATTATGGGTGACCCTTGTTGAGAGAATGACACATGGGTAGATGAATAATCAAGTATTAAATTAAAATAAAATTATTATAATTATGCATGACATGCCAAGTGTCACCTATGAGGACTCCTATAAAAGAAGGGGCAAGCCATGAGAGAAAGGATTTTTTTGGGAACCCTATTGTTGGATGGATGATATTTTGTGAAGGCGGTGACTACGAAGCTATAGTGAGTTTGGTGAGGTAGAGGGTTTTAGAGAGGGGACTCTTGAGCTACGGTTGCTCTCCTCTGCCGGCTAGACTCTTCCTCCACTGTACAACCCCATTGCAGCTCGGGGGTCCGCGGGGAAGAAGAGTACCCAAGGAGTAGGTTGGGAGGTTAACCGGTGGGTCTCGTTCGGATCAAGTGCGGCATCATATACTCGCAGACGGACCAACGACAAGGAATTACCCGCGACAACCGATCAAGCGAAATCGCGCCTCTCCGGTGTACGGTACATGTGTATTTCATTATTTATTGATCTTAGATTTAAAGCATATAATGTGGTGTTATTTCCTGAATGAACATCAGTGATGTATGTGTTGATTAAATTGAATTCTTATTGTGTTTGCTTTCCGATTGTAATTTCTGTGTAAAAAAAAAATAAAAAAATTGCTGGACATTTCCTGTTTTAGTTGGGTCGTTTCACTTGGTATCAGAGCGTAGGTTCACACACTGGGCCTAAGAACGGTTATTACCTAGACCAAAGACTCATTCCATCCATCAAGTCAAACTGGTTCCTAAGTGACACATCATGCTTAAGTTCTAAGTCCTATATCCAGCATTATGATGACTGGGCAATGCACCTGAGGTTCTCCATTGTACATAATTTATTTGTATGAGATTTTTCCCATGATTGACCTACACATTTCAGTTAAAGAAAGAGGTAATGTCCACCTGCTGTTGTTAATGAGTTGGAAGTAAAAGTGCACATATTTGTGGATGCAATATTGTGAACAAAGATATCAAACAGCTAATCAAATATTTGTAGACAAAGAGCTCCAAACATTGCTTATACAACATATTCTCTGATTATGGGAAAATGAGGAATATTGGCGAATATACTGGATGTTTAGACGCATGGCTGATATACTTCCAAATTTCTAATTATGAACAAGAAATTTTAAACTTTTGCAAAGCATAGTCATCTAAGGAAAATTGGTGTTTATAATGAAACATGTTAGATTTGATAACAGAGACTGCTCTATTATATGGTGGACAACGTAGTAAGTCATTATCTTCCCTTCCATTATAAACCTTATTTCACTGAAGAATTCCATCGAAATTAGACAGAGAGTGACGACTGTTAATTACCTGGGCCTTCACTCTATGAGGCAATCAAACCAATATCACTGATTTGGACTGTGAATATCTAATTCTTTCATATCCGATCTCTTTTATTACATTCATCCTTATATATGTGCATTTGTAGTACGATTCTGGTGGCCATACAAGCTGCATTGACTCTGGTTGGTAATTTTACTATGTTAGTGGCTGCCTTTCGCGTTTATGATTCAACTAAAGGAGGATCTGAGACTTCTTGAATGACTATATTTACCATGAAATCACTTATATTTTTGGATCCTTTCGCATAAAAAGATGCAGGAGACCCCGGTCCCGTTGATGGATTTTAAATGTAGTGGTCAACAATGCTCATTCTCTCTGACAATTCAAGATTATAATGAAAATAAGCATCGCACTATTTGACATTCCTGTTGGATGCTTTAGCATTTCTGTTTTTTTTTGCTGACTATCTGTTCATTGTTCCTTGCCATTATCAAATCTGATAGTCTTTTAATTTGCTTCTTTTTGACTGGTGTTAATTTTAATGGATTTATGCTTTCTCAAGAATGCATATATGCTTTTCACTTCTCCGCTTTAGCCTTATTTATATTCTTTTTACTGGTAAAGAGCCTGCAAAGATGTTTCTCATTCCAGGTGGACTCGTTGTTGTTAACAAACATGTTTCAGGCTTTCATCGAAGATTATCTGAAATAAATGAAGTTCAATTTCTTGGTCTATTACAACACAGTGGTCTCGGCGCATATGAGTCATAACAGCCTTACCTTGAAATTATCGACAGTTTACTATCTGTTAACCGAAACTTCTCTGGGCGCTCTTTCGGTCTGCGCCGATGTGGATCCCAAATCTGGTTGTTCCATCAATTTGAATATCTCTCTTTAGCATGCGTTCAATGATTTGCCACATTGATTACGGTATTTCAAAATTACAATATTCTAGAGTTATCAAAAAGTCCTCGTGAATCCGCCCACACATTTAGATGCATTCGCTACTTTGTCCAATCTTTCCAATTCCGTCACAGATATCCTCTCTATATAAACATAGAAAACAGAATTATGAGGATATCACTCTTAGCAGTCAACGATTTAGCACATTGATTTAAATGGTACTTTTGGTAAAGTGATTTTCTTTCTAAAAGAGTTTTGAATTTTCAGTACTAAGATGGTAGAAATTGAAAATTTTACGAGCTTTCCAAGTACTTGAATTATTAGAATATATATTAGTAATTTTGTTTGAATTTATTATAATATATATTAGTAATCTTGTTTGAATTTTCAGTAATCCTCAATTAATAAGGGTGAACTGTAGTTTGTCTTGAGCGAGGTCCGCAATTTGATGAGTTCCTTGTTAGAGGAATTAATGGCTGGGCGATAACTATTTTTGAGGTTTGATTGTTTGAGCGAGAGCTTCTCTAGACGAAGTGGTATGGGGATTATAATAAATCTGTCGTGTGATATTGCACTTAATGAATAATAATATAGGCCTTCAAGATTCTTCCTGTTGCAAGTTCATTCAATCTATCCCCAACTAAATATCATATAGACTTCGTAGTAGGCTCTTTAACTTATGTTCATTCAATCTGAATTGTCAGTTGATGTGGAATTACAATGAATTTTTCTTTAATCTCTAGGGTACCTGCAGCATAGGCTGGTAAATTAAGGTAAACTTTCAAGTTTGAGATTGGAATTATTTTCCCACGCCTCATAGAATTTATCATGTCATTCTGTTCAGTACAACCGACTAATTTAATAACTTCCCCAGAAGCCAGCATGCTGTTCAAATTATGCTTCGATGTAATTCGATAATATTAATTTCCGTTAAAACGCCCACATATATCTAGATTGTAAATTCAGAGAGTTTTTTTTTTAAATATGAGGGACACAAAAACAAACAATTAACTTTAGCCAAACAATTAATTACACGTGTCTCGCATGCGATACCTCTCTCAATAGATGTCGCTGAATACTTGGAGTTGTGTCGCTCATGCATAAAGATAGTGACCGAGAAATTAAAAACTACCCTGAGAAAACGATGACGAGGCGCGCTCCATAGTCCTCATGCACGCATTGAGAGTTCTTGGAGCTAAGCTATTAGTGACGATGATGCGAAGTCAGTTACATTTACTGTCTCACCGGAAAGCGATCAAACAAATCTGGTTGTGTGTCTTCCATATGCACTGTACTTATTCATATGGCTGCACCTTTAGTAGATCGAAGCCATTACCTCTATTCCAGATTTCGATTTGGTAATAAATTGATTTATGGCTGAAAGTTAAACATGAAATTTGCGAAATGATTATAGGTCCACCATGGGACATTATCATGACGTGTTTAAATAATAGTATGCTTCAAGTATCTTTCTTTTGACTTGGCAGAACGTTACCAGAGAGGCTTAAAAAGTCTGTATAATCTTATCATAAAATATTTCTATATTATGTTTGTCGTTACAATTTGCAAGTATTGTTCTGAGAATTACTGTCAATTACTGTCGTCGGCCTTCCTGGGAAGGAAATTCACTTAAATATATCCATTTGAGTTAACAATATTCTTTTTGGTTAAGATTTGTTAAATACCAAAAATCAAAACTAATCTATTTTGCAATTTTACGATTTCTATTTGAAAAATAAAAATAAAATATAGGGATGGTTTGGATTTAATAATTTGAAAATATGTGTTTTTTTTACCATTAAAATAATAAAATGAAGATTTTTCACCTTCTGAACTACCTCAATATGAAAATTTCCGCCTCCAAAATCACGTCAAGACTCTAAGGCTCAAAATCCCTAGGGTTATCATGATTCTTCAGTCGCTGTCCAGCTCTTCATCAATCGGACGACGTAGGGTTTGTATCACTCATTGAAATGGATGGGGTTTTTCTAAGTTTTTTTTTCTTTCAAATAATTCAAGTGAAACCTTTGACCAAATGCGTTATTGGATCGAATATGGACTGTACTATCAGTGTAAAGTCGGTAACTCTTTAATTCATTTTTTTCTACTGGTAGAGCTTCCCAGTCCTCACGTTGTGGCACAAAACGTGACACGCATGTAGCGGATGTTGAGCCTGTGAGAAAAGTCGGTTTGTGAATCGCACAACTTTGTCGTGTTAAGAATGCCTCATGGCTCACCAGAGGTTAGGCCGACATACTCTTTTGTCTTTTTTTTTTTTTTTTTTTTTTTTTTTTTTTTTTTTTTTTTTTTTTTTTTTTTTTTTTTTTTCAGTAATTGAGATTTTCCTTAAAGGATTGCTTCTCTTTCTGAGAAGCGGAGCTTCACTGTTCTATTGAGAAATGGAAGAAAATGGTGTCGTTTATCACGTTAACCGTCATAGCTGTTGTTTAAAGCCGATACTGAATTGTAGGATTAGCAAAAATGTGTTTGTGATTTGAAATTCTTCGAAATTATTTATTTGCTTTTGCGATTTTTTTCTGTAACCAGTAGTTCCATAAAACAGGAGAATTTATTTAAAACTTCCATGGTGTACATTCCGGTATAATTTTAACAGTATTTTCTTCCAGACGCCGGTAAATTTAACAATACATCATTGTATACTTCTTTTAGTTCGGAGAAGTCACTGGTGAAATTTAGTAAAAGATCTTCCAAATTGAGCAGGGTTTTGCTGTAGTAATTACGACTGGGAAATCTTTAAATATTGGCTAGAGATGTTTTACGCTGAAGCGGCTAGCGATTGTTTGAAATTATTTAATAGGTAGGAAGCGAAAACGTCTTTGATCAAATCTTTTGAGACTTATTTCGTTGGCATAAGAAGAGCAATTTCTGTAATGTCAAAGTCATACAACTGCCAGTTAACGTTTTGTAAAAACAGATTTCAACAAGGATACAATTTAATGCCCTCAATAATGAATTGTAGATCCGCTCAATATAATTCGGAGACAACTATATTTTAACATCCTAACTAGAATTCTTGATGAGAGTCGTTGTTTTTAAATTTCATGTTTTGGTTACTTCAGCAGTCACGTAAATGTTGGAAGGGAATATAAAAGGAGTCGGTGAGTGAACTGTCTTCCAACATAGAGATGTAATTCTGTTTCAATGCGGAATAAAAAAAAAAAACAACAACAACAACAACAACATGTATTTTTCTCAATCTTTTTTTTTTTTCTGATTGTGTCCATGGAGAGTTGAAACTAGTTGAGCGGCTTTAGAACCTTTATTTTCTTTATTGTATTGGTAATGTTATTTTCCTTATTGTATTGATAATGTTATTTCTATGGATTATCATATTTATCTTTTTATTGTGCCACTTATTTGTTATATGTACTAGAACACTTATTTGTTATATGTACTTTTAGTGATGATCATTGAAAGATTTTTGAATAAAAATGATCGAAGATAGAGTTGATTGTAAACATCTGTTAGAGCTTATTTGATGGAATGGAAAATTGTTACAATAATACAATAACATCATTAACTATAGAAATAACCAGATATGTAAATTGATCATCCACCTTTTATAGATTGTGGTCTTCAAGTAAAAGTATGAGTGTTTTGAACTAACATAGATCAGTTTCAATGCCATTAAAATATTTCAGGTTTCGAAAGATAAATTTTTGAATCTAGTGGGCTCAAATATCATAATACAATTTCTATATTTCCCTTATGGTGCCTTCTCCTTGTTCATAAGATCTTATCATGTTCACTGATAAAGCAAGGTTTCAAAATTTTGCAAAATAGAGTTAATATTTTATAGTTATTCTATGAAAAGAAGTGAGGTCATTACGAAGATTATAGCTATTGGGTGATAAAAATGAGGTATTTGGTAAAAATAGGAAATATTTAATACAAGAAAAATATATATTTTATTTTATTAGAAGAGTATATTTTGAAGGTTTTTATACTTATTTATAAATATTCAGTGAGAAATTAAAAGCACATGCTAGTTCATTTGGATTTGCATGCAAGGACGTATTATGGATGAAAGGGGATACTCAGGTAATGGTTAGAATGTCAAAAGTTTTGTGAGATATAATATTACTAATTTTCCTTCCCTCTTAGCCTAAGTGAAAGCGAGTGCCTTACATTGATTCAAATAAATATATTGAGATGTAATGAGTAAGAAAGCGTTGATGGACTTCAGGTGACTGCAGAAGCTGATGCCTTTCTCTATCAAACAACTACAATGGTTCCTCAAATAGAACATAGTATTTAAATTTACTCTCGCTCTTGAATGATCATTTTATTGCTGGCAATAAGGATATAGATGCTCTAGAATCTCCACTTTTCACTAGCATGAAGAGTCAAATAAATTGAGAAGCATTGAACACAGCTTTCTATATAAAGATGATTTAAAATGTTGACATCAAGTGAAGGATAAAATAACTCCTCAGACATTGATTATTTGGTTAAAAGGAATCAAGAATACAAGTCAATAATTGAAAAGCTACAAGAAAAAAAAAAAAAACACAGAGTACTTGGAGTTGCATTGAAGGAATTGTTTGACTTGAGAGACGATAATGGAGCACCGAGTAGAATCCATTTTGAGAAATTGAAGGAGAAAAATATCAGCTTATGACTACCATAAAGCATTTAAAGATCAAGATTAATGATATTTAACTTTTAATGTGAAGAAAGGTTGACAAGGATATATGAAGGATGCAAGTGAAAAACAAGGAAAGATAGTTAGATTATTATGAAATGTTGTCATAAAATAGGGATTTCATTCATGGTATATTACTGATTGTTGAAGAGGGGCATGATCTACTTGTTAGCATGGCATTGATTGGTAGACTGCATCACTTAGTTGATTGGTAGATTGCATCACTTAGTTATAAATCACAACAATCAGAGTAGAAGTGTGATGAAGTTGCAGGACCTCATTGAATTGCGGTTGCTTCCTGTTAGTTCCCACCAAGAAGTGCTCTTGGAAGATCATGATCAACTCATGTCAGTTTTGCATTTTGTTGCAAATAGTAAGACACTTGGGGGGAATTATCGCAAGTAGGGTGGGAGAAATGTCGAGGTTTAATTCAGAAGTTGTATAAAATATGCTACAAGTTCAGTTTTTAAGGCTTGCTTTATGAAATTCTATTTTGTCATTGAAAATTATGATTACATTGCGTTAGTACCCCATTTATCGTTTGTGTTTGTACATGTGCTATAAAAATAAAAGAGATACTCCATGAAATGGAATAGGTACATGGAGCAAACAAGAATAGAGTCGGCATTGTGCAATTCTTTTGATTTGGGTGGACAAACCAGAGCAGTACACCCTTGAATGAATGAATTGGGCAATAGAAGAGAGAGGTGCAATAGATCATCACCCCATTGAATTTTGTCTCTAAATAGATGAAATGACATGTTTTAATTGATCATGGCCCTGCTCTAGTTTGATTGGCTAGTGTCTAGTGCAGCCTATTATTGTAAATTCTTCTTGCATTGACATTTCTGTTTTTGTGTAATACTCCTAAATGGAAATATTAAGTGTGAACAAAACCGTGCACTATAAACAGAAAGTAAATTTAACACATCCACAATTTACAATCCGATAGGAAGTTCATTCGCAACTATGCCAAAAGTGAATAAATAAATAAATAATAATAATAATTGTATGCTCTTTTCTTATACGACAATAGTATTACAACATTTATGACAAAGAACTTTGACAGATGCAATGATGAGCATTCAAATCACTTTTTGTATCATATTATTCCCCAACATTGTCACTTATAGGGTCATATAGACATAGTTTGAAATGAACTACTATAATTGGAAGCTTCAGGGGTAAAGTGTGTGAATGACTTTACTTGGTTGAATGCATCAGATATTAATTTGTACCATGAGATGAATATTGATTGTGATCGTCCTACTTCTTGTTTTGATTTCTTCTAAATACATAAATAATTATGGGTTGCAATGATCACAGATATAGTCCTTTAGTTATAACAGAATTCGTGGTATAGATACCTTGGGAAAATCATAACCTGCCCACCAGAAGGTTGGCAGGGATTTCAGGAAGGGTTTCTAAGATTATGTGTTGTCGTTTCTCCTTTATGTTCTAAGGACTTCGGGACGAAGTCCATTGTTAAGAGGGGGTGTATGTAGTGCCCACCCTAGTTTCCTGACTCTAATATGACATCATCTTGCATATTTTAGTCTATGAGTAACTCAGGCTGAGGATCCAGAAACGTGACTCTATTATCAGCGAATGTGATGGTTATGTATGTTCTCTATTAATATTACGATTACGATATAATTAATGGTTAGGTGTATTCTCTATTGATATCATGATGGTGATAGTAGCAAAGGATAGACATGTTTCTATTGATGTTA
>APFE031746039.1:330-150098 GCA_000404065.3 Pinus taeda | reverse complement strand
CTCATGCACCTTGCATGCTCCATGATTGTCCTGTTCATCCTTTTTGACACACCATTTTCTTGTGGTGTTCCTGGAACTGTCTTCTCTCTACGAATTCCATTCTCTGAACTGTACCTATCAAAATATTTGCTGCAATATTCACCTCCATTATCTAATCTGAGACACTTCAACCTTTTTCCTATCTCATTTTCAACCAAAGCTTTCCATTTCTTTAAAGTATAAAATACATTAGATTTATTTCGAATATAATAAATCCAGGTTTTTCTGGTTGCCACCAAGAGATGATACCTGAGTAGGTCCCCATACATATGTATGCACAAGCTCTAATTTTTCACTCTTCTTTTCTTTCCCAACTCTAAGGAATCTGACTCTCTTCTGTTTTCCATAAACACAATTCTCACAGAATTTTAAATCAACATGCTTCAAACCTGGCAACAAATTTCTTGAGTGAAGAATTTGCATCCCCTTCTCACTCATGTGCCCGAGCCTATGATGCCACAACGCTGTATCTTCTCCTGTAGAGGTTAAAGCATTAACAGAATTAGAAATACCATTGCATAAATGCAATGTACCAACCTTTCCTCCTTTCGCTATTACCAGAGATAATTTAGTGACCTTCCAGGTTTTATATGTGAAAGTAGTTACACAACCTTCACCTCCCAAATGCCCTGTTGAAATCAGATTTTTCTTCAGATCTGGAACATGCCTTACCTCCTTTAATAGCCACTGATTTCCATTTTTCTGTTTTATGAAAACTGTACCCATTCCAATGACTTTACAGGGTTTATCATCACCCAATCAAACCTGTCCAAAATCTCCTTGAACATAATCATGAAAATGTTTCTTATCAGGTGTGGCATGGAATGAGGCCCCTAAATCTACCACCCAGGCATCAATAATATTTTCTAAAGAAGAATCAAAGCATTTTGCAACACATCACCTGCTACATTCGCTTCATGATTAGTTTCTTGCTGCGCGTCTCCTTCTTTTCCCTTTCAAGACTTGCAGTCTTTCTTCATGTGTCCTTTCTTCCCGCATTTCCAGCACACTAGCCCTGATCTGGACTTGGATCTGCCCTTTCTTGACTTACTGTGATATCGTGGGCTCTTTCCTCTTTCCATTTTTCTTCCCCTAGTCTCTGCAGTCAAAGCATTACCTGATGTCTCACCGGAGCTTTTCCGTAGCATTTCCTCGCTAGGGATTGCACCGACAACATCATCAAACTTTAAAGTATTAGATCCAAAGACAGAGTTACTAATGGCCATAACTAAACCATTCCAACTTTCTGGCAATGAGCACAGAAATAACAGAGCCCTAACTTCATCATCAAAATTTACCCCTACAGAACTTAACTGACTTGTAACTGTATTAAAATCATTTAAATGATCAGCAATAGATCCACCTTCTGACATCTTCATGTTAAATAAATGCTTCGTAAGAAATACCTTATTTGAGGCCGAGGGCTTTTCATATAGTTTGGCCAATGCCGACATTAAACCCTCTGTTGTCGTTTCCTTTGAAATATTAAACGCTACCAATGCCGCTAGGCACAACCGTATTGTTCCAAGTGCCTTTCTGTCGAGAATATCCCATTTTGTGTCTTTCATGCTTGTCAGCTTCTTTGTCTTTCCGCTCAATGGTAGGTACAAATCTCTTTGATACAGATAATCTTCCATCTGCATCTTCCACAGCTGGTGTTTTTGGCCATTGAATTATTCGACCCTAAACCTAACATCTTTTGCCATTGCTCCCACTCGAACCAGGAACCCTTCTATCCTACGAGTTTATCAGCGAAATAGACCTTCGGATCTGATACCAGTTGTTAGAAAATTATATATTACAGAGCAATGGAACACATAAAATATTGCAAAAATATAAACACAGAAAACGCATAAAACAAGAGAGACACAGATATACGTGGTTCACCCAGTTTGGGCTACGTCCATGGAGAAACAACTAGTCCTTCTTTTATTATATTATCTAGCAAACTGAATAGATACAACCTACCGCTGTAACTCCCTCTTCTCTCAATCTCCTCTCTTCCTCATTCATAATAAAGATATACATAGACACAATACAATTCCCTCATATATAGTGAGGGGTTTCCAGGGGCAAAAAACTGTAAATTAAACATAACTTATACCGTCAGATCATCCGCCTAATGAACGGCCCAGATTGACTAGAAATTACTAGACTTTTACAAGGAAAATTTTCATCTATTTTTAGCTTCGGGGGTGCTGCCCCCAGACCCCTGCGAGAGGGACAAGTCCCCCCCACACCCCATGCATGGAAGGGTGTACAATCTTCCTAGGGTATACATCTGGCTGAAACCTTTGAACACAAAAGATAATCAGGCTGCACACCCAACATACTTTAATGCTGGTGTGATTGCTAATCTGAAAAAGATATTGAGCTTACTGTGAAATCTAAAATAAATTGCTCTAAGCAAAGAACATACCTAAAATTAACAATGTTCAACCTACCTTGTCCTTAATGGAAGAGCATAAACCCTCAAGTACCTCTTCTAGTTCTCCTCTAGCCAAGGATGTGTGGGATAGGGCACATGCCCTTTTATCAATGATACATCCCAGCCTCCATCTCATGATAGGCTACTATTCTTAGAGATCACCTATCCTAAGCCATTGAATTCTAGTTCCATGGATGCTTATTAAAGCTGTGATATTTTATTGCCTTTGGAAGAAAAGAAATGTTAAGTTATTTAATGCAAACTTCTCATCACGCAAATTTTCTCGATATAATGACAATGTAACAACTTGTTGATGTAGACCATAGCACAAATACACAAAGAGAGACTCAATATGAAACATTTACATAGTTTTTGGAATGTTGCATATATCTTTGTGCATAATGAGTCGGGTGCCACCTGACCTTGCCAATGCACCTAGCCTTCCAAGGTGACCTAGTTTTGCAAGTTTCCAGAAAAGTTTCCATCACAATAGGCACCACCACTAGCCAAGGAGATAGGTTCATGAGAGGTGTTAGTTTTCTTGAACCCATATTAGATTTAATGTTCAATAAAACAAAATAAAATTAATTTCCTCGAATCTAAAATTTTATAACAAGAAATAATCTAGGTTCCTAACTCAATATGCACAACAGAATAAACAAAGAGTAAACTAGGAAAATAAAAATATTTGACATAGCTTTAACCCTGGAAACACTAATGTGCGGAAAACCAACAAATTTCGAATCTTTATTCAACCTCAAAAAATTGATTACAACAAATATTTTCTTAGGAATTTACAACAATAATTTACTTAGAAATTTCCAACCCTTCTACATAGAAAATTTGTTGTATGGCCCAATAGAATTCATATTGTATAGCTTGGCCAAATCGATTTGTATTGCTTGCTAAAAACTAGCTCTTATAGCCTAGTCAAATTGGCCCAGCAACTCAGACCCTTCAACCCAATCAATTTTCCCAACTCGACCTTGTCAAATCGATCTATTTCTACTCCTCTAAATCGACCTATACGACCTCCATAATTCCACCTCCTCAACCTACTCACCACCCTGAAATTTGTCTCTGTGCTGATCATAGTTTGATATAACTTCGACTTCCTGTCTCTGTTGAATTCCTAGCTCTTGTGCCAAATCGAACTAACTCTCCAACAACCCATTTCCCTCTTTTATAATTTTCTAACCTAATCTCCAAAGTGATGGAGGGCTAATATTGCATCTCCACACTTGAGATCAGCAGTCACAAAATAATCATTCATTGACCTTTTAGTTTTATAAAAGAATGGCCAATAAAATAAAAATTAAATTATTCATTCTATGCCCCAAGATTTGAACTTAGGAAATATTTACCTAATTATGTTGCAAGAGAATTTTGGTGATTCATTGCATGTCATGACACTTAACCATTGTAAAATCACCTTCCAAGCTACATTTTCAACACTCCCTCTTAGGAAGGAAGGTGTTTTACACCACCCCCAGCTTATCTCTGAAAAAATAAAAATTTGTCCTTCAGCAAAGCCTTGGTCATAATGTCTGCTACCTGCTCATCTCTAGGTATTAGGTACATATTGTAGCCTTTTTGTCCCCTTCTATACACAATCTCAAATGAAGTGGTACCTGATCTGAATGTGTTTCGACTTGTCATGGAACACCGTATGCTTCAAGAGCTTCATATAACTCTGATTGTTACAGTGAATCATAGTCAACTCCATTTTCTGATCAAATAACCCCGCGAGAAGCTTCCAAAGCCAGATTGCCTCACAAGTTGCCAAGCTAGCAACCACATACTCAGCCTCAACAAGAACTTAGTGGAACTAACTTTTGCTTCTTACTGAATTAGGAAACTACTCTTGATCCCACGCTGAAACAACACCCATAAGTGTTATTTCCGTCACTTGTACTACATGCCCAATCAACATTGATGTACCCCTCTAGCTTCACTCCATCCATCTAAGTATATCTCAGTCCATAATCAACTGTACCTCAAAGATATCTCAACAAATGTTTTGCAACCACCTAGTGAATTCGATTTGGCTCTATCATGAATTGACTAAGTGTATTGACTGCGAAACAAATGTTTGGTCTGGTATTGATATATAATGTAGGGTCCACTACCTCTGATCTGAAAGCATCAATCTTCTTCCAATCGGTCACTAGTGGTGTAGACATGGGTCTACATTCCATCATCCTAAATCACTCCAGGATATCAACTCTATACTTCCCCTACCCAAGGAAGATCTCTCCATCCTCCTGCCACATCTCCAAGCCTAGAAAATACTAAATCCTTCCTATCGAACTCTACTCTCAGGTCCCTCTTACATTATTCTATGAGCCTCTCGCAAACTGTGAGAAATAATTCATCCACATACAACACCAAAATGAGAGGCTCACCCTTGACCTAAATGTAATACAGGTTTGGATTCGCCTCACTCTTGTTGAAGCCCATGCCCTGCAAGTAGCTATTAAACCTCCTTAACCTCAAATAAATCCTTGAACTATACACTCTACCATCTATAGTGTGCTAAATCTTGTAGACCCATCTAAAGCCAACCACCAACCACAACTTTGCCTGTGTTCATGGCACAACCTCCCACGCATTGTTATTCATTATGGAAAAATACTCTTCCACCATAGCATCCATCCACACCTAATTCTTAGAAGCTTCTTGGGAGCTGGAAAGATCAACCTCAATCAACTCACTCATCAAAGCCATATAGCCTGAATATTGTTATGGTGCCCTGCTTTGTTTGGCTAAATATCTAGGAGTACCCACGTACTCCTGAGCATCTCTCAATGTCTTCTTTGCCCACTTGGTCTTGTTCCTCCGTGTACTAGAAGTGTGAGCCTGAGAGAAAGGAACATTCTTCCCCTTGTCTTACTCCTCCTGTTTGGCTTGCTCATTCTACTCACAACTACGTGTCACAGTATCTTGAGGTGTTTGTATTGTTTTTGTCTTAAGTGTCTCCTATTACCCACCACCTTGTGGGTGACACCCATAGGAGAACTTTTTCTCCTTGATTGTCTTCAATCAGCAGCTAACGGCCCCTTGCAACAGCCAAATAGTTTGATGTGCTACCATCTTCGCCACCTAGGCCAACCATTATGTGCCCTCGCCCATCTGTTATGATCATATATTTAAAGGTGGGCCTTCCAACCCCGAAGGTATGACTTCCATTATGTAGTTGGGTATTTTTGCTTACTTTTTTCAAGTGAAGAAATCATGCTTGGCGAAGGCTCTCAGGTATACATAGTCCTTCCTGGGATTGGACAATGAGACCTATGGGGACCAAACCTAACCACTAGATCACATCCTCAAGACTTGATATTTTTGCTTACTTGTCATGGACACACCTGGACATGGATTAGTGGGGGGATTTGGTGGAAAAAATGGGTTTTCTGTACTCTTGTCCCCTCATCCAATTTGGTGGTTAACTTTCTATCCTAGTCTTATGGATCTTCTTTATTGGCTACAACTTAAAAGTGTCACTACATGGGAAACCCCGATTTTGGTTATGTGGTCCACTAGGGGTTGACCTCCCCCTCCCCTTGTCCAAATTTTGGGTCGGGCCTGTGATGATGCTAGGAGGTTGATGCAACTAAAAAGAAAGTTAAAATCCTAATTTTTCCATTCTCAACAACAAATGTACCATAAAATGCAAAAGATGACCGAGACATACAAATTTAGCACGTGGGAAAAATCCAACATAAGCTCTACCCCCTATCATTGTGGCCATCACCCTGGTTCCTAGGGCCCCCTATATTGGCCCCCTACATCATTAAGGATCCCATGATTGTCCCAGCCCTTGGTGTGTGATGAATTACCCAACCTTAAGGGTGTAATCGCTACTATATCTTACACATCATGCTCTCATCCCTTAGATCCCCAAGAAATTATAAAAGAAAAATCAATAAAAAGGCAAAAGGCCTATGAAGAAGGGTGGAAAAACAAAGGTCAGGTAACTCATGTACCACGATTGCTCCCTCCTACTTATATACACCCAAATGTGGGATTGCATGTGGCTTAAGGCCTTCCCCTAATGCCCCACTTTGTTCCATCATTGTATCACGTGCCACTGTTATGAAACCAGCTCAAGAAAAGATAGAAAAGATAGATCAACGACTTAGAATTCAGCCTCTTCGAGGGGGAAACCTCCTTTACATTATATAAATGAACAATTCTTGGATGATACAAATGAAAAGACCTCCTTTCTATATATAGGAGTCTAAGGGCTCATAACATAATCAGAGCCGACATAACAATAATAATGTAAGGGCACAATAATAACAATAGTGGGCTTCTATGGGGCACAATAGTAACAATATGGGCACTACATGGGTACATCAATATAATAAGGGGGTTGTACTAATAACAATAAGGGGTTACACTAGTAGTATAGGGGCCTAACATGCCCCTCTCCTTCAAAAAGCGTTGTCCTCAACGCTTGAGTAGTTCTTGATGCTTTTGTATAAAATTCTTGTCCTCCCATGTGGAATCTTTAGCGGGTAAGTTCTTCCACTTTATGATATACTTTGAAATTGATCGATTTCGTAGCTGTGTGGTTCTTGTTTCTGTGACTGCTGCAGGTTCCAATATGATTTTTCCTTCCTCTTTAATTTCTAACAATATTGTTTGAATTGGGATATTTTGCAACTTTTGAATAAGTGGTCGTACTTATTCGTCCTTCTTCCATTCATCCCTTGTTTCATTTATCCAATCTGGTTGGATAATAGAAATAGCACAAAACGGTGCTTCCACATCCTCATCCTTGAAGAGTCTTCCCATTCGGTAAGGTCGCCGTTTTTTAAGTGCATGTAGTATTGCCAACATTTCCTTCTCATAAATAGCTTGCTTGAGACGTAGCAGTAAAAATACCCAATCACCTACATCAAAACATTTTTCACTACAATGTTGATCTACCTGTTGTTTCATTCAATTTTGCACCAAAGTGGCATTTTCTTTTAAAAGTTGGAGAACTTGTTGTTGATGCTCGATGTGATATTTCACTACTTGAACCTTTTTCTTCTTGATATGTCCTTTTATCTTGAGAGTTTGAGTGGTAATTTCTTCCAATTCTTTACAAGATATGGTCAGATTCATTTCTTGATGCTCGATGTGATCTTTCACTTCTTGAACATTTTTCTTCTTGATATGTCCTTCTATCCTGATCATTTGAGGAGTGGTAATTCCAGCCAATGCATTACAAGATATGGTTGGATTCATTTCTTATTTCTCGATGTGAACTTTCACTTATTGAACCTTTTTCTTCTTGATATGTCCTTCTATCTTGAGAGTTTGAGGATTGGTAATTCTTGCCAATGCTTTACAAGATATGGTCAGATTCATTTCTTCTTTCTCTAGGGTTGGTTCTTGGTGTATATACTCTTCTTTTGATGTTTCTTGATCCTTTCCTTCCTCCTCTTCATAATCTATGTAAAATAATTTCTTCTCAACACACTTATGACCTTTAGTGCACTTGCTACCACAATTGTAACAAAGCCCTTTTTCTCTTTTCTCTTCCAATTGTTGTGGTGTAACCATTGTAGGTTGTGGAAGGCTAGGAGAAACAACACTTCCATTATTATAATTGTGAGGGGTAGACTTCCTTGTTGCCATAATTTTACTTTCCACTATGTAACAAAGCTCTTTTACTCTTTCCAATTGTTGTGGTGTTGCTCTAAAGAAGGTGATGCTCTTTGTATCTTCATTATAGGCTATCATTTCCTCCGTGAAAATTGACCACGTAACAAGTTGTTTATGAGAACAAAGCCCTTTATACCATAAAAATTGATCCGGTTCTAAATATGAAGATGTAATACATACCTTTTGTAACAGTGGTACACCATGTAGATCAAAATATTGCTCCATCTGACGTATCCAATTTACTGGATCCTTGTCATCAAACTTCCTCATATTGTCTTTTCTTGATTTTAGGAGCTCGATCTTGAAATGACTATAACTCTGTAATTTCAGTTCTTCCAGTTCTGAAAATGTGACCTACAGTAGCCCTCTATGTCCTTTTTCCAATGCCACCAGTCTAATCCAAATTGGATTCCCCAAGGAAGAGTTATGCCAAATCTCCCATAGTGACCTGATTATACACTAGTTCAGTAGCGCGAACTTGTACGACGTGCCACGAGTCACTATTTCAACCTTTGGCTCTGAAAAAAATACATAAGAAACTACAGTCCGTCCTCTTTCTATACCTTCTTACGAAATTTCAATCCGATGCTCAGAGAGAAAATTATGACAATTTTCCCCAAGTCACCTGTTTGGAATGTAATTCAAGAATCTGCAAAAAGACCAACTTACTCAGATCATATCTCCGCAAATATAGTGTGAAAAGCTCTGAAATTCGAACCCGAGGTTTAGTGCGATTTTGTCTCAATGGGTTGTTTTTTAGCTTCTGAAATGTTGCAGAAAAAAAGCTATAGCGAAAATGCCACGATGACCTATTTGGAGCAGCGAAACCCTAGAATCCAAAGCTCTGACACCAAATGTTATGAAACCAGCTCACAAAAAGATAGAAAAGATAGATCAATGCCTTAGAATTCAGCCCTCTTCGAGGGGGCAACCTCCTTTACATTACATAAATGAACAATTCTTGGATGATACAAATGAAAATACCTCCTTTCTATATATAGGAGTCTAAGGGCTCATAACATAATCAAAGCCGACATAACAATAATAATGTAAGGGCACAATAATAACAATAGTGGGATTTTATGGGGCACAATAGTAACAATATGGGCACTACATGGGTACATCAATATAATAAGGGGGTTGTACTAATAACAATAAGGGGTTACACTAGTAGTATAGGGGCCTAACAGCCACCTACCATATAACAGATGTACCATGGACCTACAACTCCCTTAGAGGTTGAACCAACTAATAGGGTCCTTGATTAACCTCTTTCTTGAACTTAGAGAAACATGTACACTCTAAAGCCCATTTGGTTCCATGATTTGTAAGCTCATTTTCTCAATTAAACTAATGATTTATTGTACTACAAGGTGAGGAGATGCATTGGATCTTATACATGATTTCAGGTGGGTCTCATATTGGGGTTTGGTCTCCCTATACAAGGCTAAAGCCCTCTAGAAGGTAATAATGGCATTTGTAGGGTGCGCGTTGAGAGCCATGGGCCTCCACTATAACAAAGAGCAGATAGCCATGCCATGGGATCCTTCATCTCTATCCATTGCTCACTCGTGTTCCACTTGTTTGATGATGATGATGCACCTAGACCACCTTGCCTAGTTGGCTACACTCTTGCACTACACACTTGGCAGTTGATCCAGGGCCTAGATGGGGTTGTGTCTCACCATGGTAGAGAAAGGGAGGGCTTGCATCATTTTTCTAGCCCTTGTAGATGGGATACACGCTTGTTTGATCCACTTGGAGACCCATGAGGATGATTATGTGCCCCCACAGCCACTTGGGAGCACCACGGGTCATTTGCTTGGAGATCAAGGGGCCATCCCCTTTATCATCATTTGTGGAGCCCTTCCATTCATTTTGGCATATGAAGGACTTCACTAGGCCTTCCAACCACCCGCCTAGCTATTGGATTGTCATTTTGGCCCTCCTGAGAGGCTTATCTTTCATATTATGGAGCTATTTGGTGGGCTTGTCACCAAAATATTGTTATTTTGTACATTATTTTATTATTAGGGGCATTAAACCTCCTAACTATTAGATTATCATTTTGGCTCTCTTGAGAGGCTTATCTTTCATATTATGGAGCTATTTGGTAGGATTTTCACCAAAAGATTGTTATTTTGTACATTATTTTATTTTTAGGGGCATTATTAGGCAAATCGAATCCCTATGAGGATCATATACATTGATTGGAGGATCTTATGCAAAATCTTTCAGGATTATTGTCTAACTTATGGAACGTTAATGTTGTGGTTATTTTGTGCCCTAATTGTGATGTGAAATTCTTAGACACTTGGTAATCTTGGCACGTTGCACATGTTATTCATCTTGACAAGAAGATTGAAACATACCTAAGGGTGGGTGTTGCATATGTTATTCATCTTGACAAGAAGATTGAAACATTCCTAAGGGTGGGTTAACTATTTGCACCTTGAAATTCCATCACTTTGCAAGTCAAAGTATGAATCTTTCTTATGACCTTGTAGCTACTTCTCTAGGGCATCCGAAGTTGTAGGAAGGCTCCTTGGTAGGGCAAAAATCCTTAATCAATTTCACTTTGACTCCATTCTCCACAATTAGCTAGGCATTGGTCTCAAGTCCTTGATGATCACCCTAAAATTTTCCCTTTTCACAACTTTTCTGCCTTAACCCTAGACGACCTAGCTAGGGTGGGCATCCAACAAAATCCATTCTAGCCATCAGTTTGTTGAGAAACTTGGCAAGGAACTGCGTTGGGTGTCGCTCACTAGCCCTCCAAGTTTGAAGCAAATCTCACGGTCGTTTTTTGAGATACACTAACCCCTAGCTCCAAAATCACTTGTATTTAGGCCTTTCTAGGTTAGTGGCTTTCTATGCGATCTCCTATGCTTGAAAACTCAAAGGAAGTTCATCTATTACTAATCCCTTCTTCGCCTTTGCTTGACCTAGGCCCTTTGTTTGAAGATTCATCATAAACCCTAGGTCTTGTTTGGGTCACCTTGGGCTTCTTTGTGTTCCCACATCTCTACCATTTTTTTATTTCACAAGGCCACTTAGAAACCTCTTCTCTTTAGGAATCTTGGGTCTAGGGCATCCCTTGTTAAGAGATAAATCTAATCCCTGGGTTAATTTTAGTTAGCAATGGTATGTTCTATGCTTGGCACAATTACTTCAATGTTCTTTAGCAGCCGAATGACAATTTCAAATTTAGTTTTCCAATAGAAATCACATCAATCATAAATCACATTGACATTAACTGTAGATAGAACATAAACAATAAAAATGCAGAAGACAAACCAAGACAAGAGGACACCGGATTTGGCAGATGCCAGGGAAAAACCCCAAGATGGAGAAAAACCCTTTTATCAATTCTTCTTATCATTATATCAAATGTTCGACAGAGAGAGAGAATACAAATAGTTAAAGTTGACTTTCTAAATCAAAGTCAAAACAACCCTCTCAAATCTACAGTCAACTGTAGTAAAATTCAACCCTAACCAAAAAGCCAACGCTAGTCAGAGTAACAACAAAATGTCCTTAAAGCAACATGTCACTTCACCCTCAACGACTTGTATAAATATAAGTGACCTCCAACCTCATTTGGCACTTCAATCAGTCACACCTTCTTCTCTCTCCTTCTCTCATTGGTTTTTACAACTATTGGGCAACTCTTCATCTCCAACATGTGGCTAGAAAGGAGAACGAATTTCTAGGCAGATTACAGGACCAAAACTTCAAAGTTGTTGCAAGGTTTGACCGGCGTTGGCAGACACTTTGACTCATCATTTGAATGTGATTTTTGTGGGAAAATTTCGTTTTTTACAGGCCATACTGTTTGGCACAGAAACCAAGAATTTTTGGGCACTTTGACTTGTGTTTATTACAGGCCTGTTTAACCACAAGTCTCTTCTATGTGTTAACCAATTTTAACTTCTTAAAAGTGGATTGTTTTGATTGTTGTTTGACCAGCTAAGGAGGTCAAATTAGATGACCTTTGATTGAGTTGTAAAGGGACTATTTTGAACCTTGACCAATGACTAGTTAGGGCACACACTATTAAATTTGACTGCAGATTTGATAGGATTGTTTTGACTTTGACTTGGAAAGTAAATTTAGATATTTTATACTCTCTCTCTCTGCTAAACATTTGATATAATAAGAAGAAGAATTGATCAAAGGTTCTCCCCATATTGGGGCTTTTCCCTACCATCCGCCAAATTTGGTGCTCATGTCTTGGCTTGTCTTCTGCATTTTGTTATTCATGTTCTATGATCTATCTATAGCTACTATCGATGTGATTTATGGTTAATGTGACTGCTATTGGAAAACTAAATTGGAAATTGTCATTGGGTTACTAAAGGACATTGAAGTAATTGTGCTAAGCATAGAACATACCACTGTTAACTAAAATTAATATAAATATATGCAAGAGACAAGCAAGATTGCTACTAAATTACTAGTGGTGGTGTTTATATGCGTAGCAAGTTCCATTATTCATTTTAGGAACCAATCAACTAATTCCATTAATACATTAGCATAAACATCATTTACTCTATATAATTTATTTCACTTTATGACATTATTACTTTTGTAGATAATATATCAATGTGATACTAAATTACCTGTGGTGTTGTTTATATACTTAGCAAGTTCCATTATTCATTTTAGGAACCAAAAACTAAGCAAGTTCCATTATTCATTTTAGGAACCAATCAATTAATTCCCTAGATACATTAACATAAACATCATTTATTACATATAATTTATTTCACTTTATAACATTATTACTTTTGTACATAACATTATCACTTTTGTACGCGATCCAACCTCGGGGTCTATGGATGATCCAAGTATAGAGGGGAATGGACTTCTATCAGTACTACCATCGTCCATGCATCGACCACAGAATACAGGGGCCTGACAAGGCCTAATTTCATGACTTTTTGAGCTACTACCAGTACTCTTTTCACATAACAACCTTATGTATATATTTATTTTTGACATGTAATTATGCACATACTACCAGTATACCCTACGGGTTTTTTGTACATGAACATCTAAAGGTGGTTCGCCACAAATTAAAGCATATGCTTCTTCAAGCGTCTACAATATGTAATTTTCAAATATTAATGGAAATTACGATTTTTCCTTGGGAAAAAAAACATTATTACTTTTGTACATAACATTTGTAACTCCTGAAATAAACATTGCAATGGCTAACTCATCTTTAACGCTTAATGTTATAGGCTAAATAGATGAGATGGTAATACTCTTTGTGATCTGTAAATAATAGTGATCTAAATGATTATGGTATACATTACACTAATGACAAGTCTCGCAAGGTTCTTAAATTCTAGACTCTTAATTTGGGATTTATAATTAAATTTTAATGACTTGTTCATGTTTACAGTTTTATTAATTTTTACTGTCTTTAAAGTTTAGTTGCTACTTAAATTTTGAAATGATTCATCATGCATCATAGAATGATCAGGTAGGCAGTAGTAGATTGTAAGTTGTAGCAGACTAATAATACTTCTCAAGTTCTTAACAATGGACAATGATGACGAAATTTGTTTTTGTGATGCACAATGATGATTAGATAGTATTAGACTTTAGTATTCTATTTTGTAATTTGAATTTCAAAATTAGTAATAGTTATGTTTTTTATATTTTAATTTATCATTCATGTTTATGCTGAATTAATAAATTTTATTTTTATTTATATTTTTTTAATAAATATAAAAATTACTTGTCAGACTTGTCATCTTGTCGTCCCAATTTGTCATCCCCTGAAAATTTGGGGGTGCGCTCTTAAAATTTTGGAGGTGTGCTCTTGTCGTCCCCTAAAAATTTGGCAGTGCGCTCTAGCTGTCCAGGAAACTCATCCCCCCGTACCATCATCCCCCCAGACTGCGTCCCCACATACCCCCTCCCCACAGTTAGTGCAACATAGGGTTTACTCAATGTAAAGTTATAAAAGCAAGTCTAGGGAGAGGAAGAAGACACACCGTACAACAACACTAGCCTCAGGAGGAGAAGTGTGTTACTTCAAAGTGTCGGATCTAAGGAAGTAAAGAAGGGAAACTAGAGATCTAACATAGGGTTTAATCAATGTAAAGTTATAAAATAAAGGCTAGGGAGAGAAAGAAGACACACCATACAACAACACTAGCCTCAGGAGGAGAAGTGTGTTACTTCAAAGTGTCAGATCTAAGGAAGTAAAGAAGGGAAACTAGAGATCTAAAGTTGCCAAGGAAATTGATCTAAGGGAGAGGCAGAAGACACACCATACAACAACACTAGCCTCAGGAGGAGAAGTGTGTTACTTCAAAGTGTCGGATCTAAGGAAGTAAAGAAGGGAAACTAGAGATCTAAAGCTACCAAGGAAATTGATCGAAGGCAGATCGGCTAGCTCAAATATGGGGCATTTGTATTTTTGTATTTTCTCAATTGGGCCATTATCCCAGGATGGGAGCCCATATAACTTTGGATTATTAATGAAAAAATTTAATTTGGCATGATTAGTTAGTGTCATTGTGAATGAGATCAAAGCTGCCAAGGAAATCGATCTAAGTCAAATCGGTTGCATCAGATAGGAAATCGATCTAGGGCAGATTGATTAGATCAGATCTGGGGCATTTGTATTTTTGTATTTTCTCAATTGGGCCATTTTCTCGGGATGGGAGCCTAAATAACTCTGGATTATTAATGAAAAAATGTAATTGGGCATGATTGGCTAGTGTCATTATGAATGAGATCATTATATTTGCTTCCATTGAATTTTATTGTTAGGAACTTAGTTGTGTTAGGTTTACAAGAATTCTAACAAGAATCAACTCTCCAAGAGGAATACAATTTTTGCGAATTCCATTTATTTCTTTTTGGTTAATATACAATAACAAAGAAATATTAATATATAATAAAAAAGAACAAATATAACTTCGATATAACTTTGGAACACAAAATGTGGTTTGAAGTTGCCTCGAGATGCTTGCTTTGCCTAAAAATTTAGAACAACACCAGATTGATCTGTCCCTAGACTCTCATTTACCAAATAGGGAATAACGACATAACCACTAACTGAAAAGTTAGAACAACAACAGATTGATCTGTCCCACGACTCTTGTTTAAAGAATAAGGCTTAACGACATAACAATTGTCCAGTTGATGGACTATTAACATTCCGTGATTTTATTGAATTTGCTTCCAAGTAATAATGCACCTCAAATTGTAGTGGGGAATTGAGAAAGATAGTTGGATTTGCTATAAAAAAATGCAACTCAAATTGCGGGGGGGAATAAAGAGAGTTGTATTGGGGCACAGTGGGGAATTAAGAAAGAGAGTTGGATGTGCTAAAAAAAATGCAACTCAAATTGCAGTGGGGAATTAAGAAAGAGAGTTGGATTTGCACAAAAAAACATGTAATTACAGTGGGGAATTTAGAAAGAGAGTTGGATTTGCTCAAAAAATACATGTAAAAATTACTAAGATAGTTATAAGGAAGGAATTTGTATTTTTTTCATCCAAACATTTGCCTATAGTAGAAGAAATTTTTTTATACAGTTGCTGGTTAATTCAAGGAAAAGGTTAAAAAAAGGGAGGAGGAGTTGTATGTTTGAAATGATAGAACACTTGAGGATAGTACATGATGTTATGCAGTGAATTTGTTTTAGTTGAGATGCAATTGAATTGTTAATGATTTTTAATTTGAAGATTCAAGAGAAGCCTTTTGACATAAGAAAGAAGCAAAAGCAAGTGGTTGTGAACATTAGGCATATTCCTTCCAATATGTACTCATTAATCCTATCACATTGCAGTGCAGATAATACAACTACAAAAATGGCAAATCCTGAATGAGCTGTACACAACAATGGATATTTCACCTTTCTCAATTGCAAAGTAGGAATATACAATGGAAAAATATGGAGATCCCTGGACAATGCACACATTCCAAATAATCATTTTAAATATGGGTAAAAATATGTAATGCCCATTAATAATAAATAATAAATAATAAAAATAATATAATATAATATTAAATAATAATAAACAATAAATAAAAAATAGTAATAGTAAATAAATAATAAAAAAATAAATTACATGCTCTAAATAAATATAAATAAGAAATAAAACAAGAAAGCAGTAAGTTGCATGTTGACACATGGAGTGTGTGCATGTGGTTCCCCTTCCAATGTTTGCTCTATTTAATAGATGGGGAGGAAAATGAGAGGCATTCCATCATTCCATGATTCCATCATCAATTCTCTTGGGAGAATAGTGTTGTGAGACAAAGGATACCTTGGCAGTAGTACGTTGATTGAGGGTTCGGGGGTGGCTAATTGTAGCAAGATTTTGTGCAATTGAGCCTACAGTTGGGTGGAGAGTCACTCGCAAGTCTTTGTTGCAGTTAGCATAATTCAACTAGCATAAAAATTGTTTACTTTCTGGCAAAGAAATAAATTATGAATTTAATGAGAAAATTCTTAACATGAAGAGTAAGAAGGAAATTCAATAGAAACTCTATAACAAGGCCATGAGAAGAATTATGCACAAATTGACAAGAATAATCCCAACTGGAATAAGGGTAAATCTATAAGAGAAGAAATCAAGTGGGAACTTGATGAGATAAGAAAATCTTTTTAGGATGAACAATGACAATTACACAAGTGATGGATAAATCCCTAGCATTCAACATGCCCTCATGTAGGTGGATTAAGCATGACAAAAGAATTAAACAAGGACGATCAAGTGTAGGTGTGCCATTGGATAAGCATAATATGTATAGTGACCATGGAATTTTAATTTTATATTGATGATTTAAAGAATGATTGTGCAACTAGTAATATTTTTAAATGAATTTCACTAAAATTTCCTTGAGGAAGGAATAATACATGATGAGAGATTATGGCTCGAGATGATGAGGCTCATTTAAAATTTAATGATGTACTTAAAATGAGTATACCTGGTCAACTTAGTCGCTGAAAAAAAGTGGGAATGATTATCAAAAAGTAATTAATATCTTGATGAAAACATGACACTAATAAGATTGGTGAGATTACCTAGATCCTAGGGAGACGTTGAATAATCTTATTTCATAGTTGGTATTAATTGTTTATATAACGAAATGGAATTGATCCATGATAAGAATGATTATAGTATTATTGTTCTATATTTTATGTGTATTGAGACGATTCTCATATATATGATGAGGTTTCATGATATGATGGTATGAGGATAATGATGCACATGTGATTCTTATAGTGATGATGTATCCTTATGATGATGATGATATGAATAGGCAATATGATATCATGTCGAGGTATATTAACATATTCATTTACTACGTGGTGATAGGTATTTAATATTGAATACTCATGATGGATATGATATGCATAACGTGGCATAGGAATTATGATGCTATAATATGAGGTTTATTGACATGTGGTTCATTTATTATGTGAAGTCATGATATGTCTTTGATGCAATATGTTGATGTTATAACTTATGATGGTATTTCATGAGGTGAAGCATATGATAGTTGCATACAAATTTATGACATGCATGAGCATGCAGTTTGTTATTATTCATAATTTTGCGATTAACAATGATGAATGTTCTCATGATGACATGCAAGACTTGGCATGTGGATTATTTTCTATGATACTATGATGGTATAGCTAATGCATTGGTTCCATATTGAAATGTGGTGATTGACAAGAAATTACAAATGGGCCGAGAGGGATGGTTTATTTGATGATCTCGTGCGAGACCATATGCACAAGGGAGAATAAGTAACACCATATGGGCTGAGGACAAACTCAATCAACACTACATATACCAGTGGTTCCTTTGTCTTGTGTAGCTCTTGAAGGGCTATGGGACCATCTTGAGGAGGCCAAGTGCCTGATATTGAAGGCTAGGTGTCTACTTTTGTATTGGGATGCCAAAGTCTGGTGGGGGTGTAAGGACTTTGATGCCTAGGGTTGTGTGCCTTAGTGAGTTGTGGATGGAGTGGGCCAACCTTGCGAGATGCCCAATGAAGATCTCTGATATTGACTGCAATAATAATTCTTGTGAAAGTTCAGAAAGTATAAATTCATCAAAGTTATTTTTGAGCTTAAAAAAAAGAAGAAGCTTCATTAGAGTTCCTTTTGAGCTTAAAATGTTTAAAGAAAATATTCCAAGGGATATTTTTTTTACTTGGTTTTCTTAAAGTCTGCCTCCATAATAGGTAATTTTCTTGGTATGCTGACTTATTGCCACAACCCATTGATTTTTGTAGTATTAGCTATAAAAACTCCAGCCCTAAGATACAGGTGTCACTTCAACTTTGTAACATATTTAAAGAAAAAAACAAAGCTTAAACATTTTAGCGTGTAAATAGTAGCTACTGTTTACTATCAACTATGTATTGCTCAATTCAAATAAAATATACATTAAAGCACTGTTCACATGACCAAGAAAGACTTGCCCCTATTAAGCATTTGTGATGCGCATCCACAGAGGAATAACATTTATGAGCTGTTTAAAACTTGTTACATGCATTCAACTAGTATTCATAGCATATTTGTGGCTATGGGTGCTGAACTCATAGTAGATTGTGAATATATCGTTGGGATGACTCATAGCCATGACGTTATGGTAGTTCTGGTGGTAGAAAGTTGCAAGCATAAACTTGGCAAACAATGTTTTAAAAGCAAAGCATCGTGAAAAACGATGAGAAATGGAACATACATATTTTACCTGATTGTTTTGTACATATAATAGTTGATTTGATCTTAGTTCTGGTTACTTTGGGTTAATCTTTGTGCACACTTCAATGAGTCATGCATTACTACCTATTTGCCTACTTATGTATTTTGAGATTTATAAGAAATTTACATGAGTAGGAAATATGAACGACATACAAATTACTTATTGGCAAATGCCATGAATATAGCTTAGTGCTAAAATATTTATTTAGGAAGAGTGTATATATTATGAACTTAAGTTGATAACTGCTAATAAACTGTCTGAAAAAAATGTTGTTATGATTGAAAGAGAGCCCTTGTTGAGTCTTGAAAATGTCATTCATTTCCATTTCACTTTCACTATTATGTCCATTATATCACCTCCATTTCATTACTATGTCACCACATTCATCCCACTTTCATTATCATTGGGCCACATTTATGTTTTTCCAATATTTATTAATTCTAAGCCTTTTAAGTGAATTTGTGGTTAAAAATTAGAAAATAATGTACATAAGCTTATACCTAACAAATGGTTTGAGATTGTTGACATGTGTAGGTTGAAAGGAGGCTTCTAGAAGACCCTTATGTGGCACTCTAAGGCCAAATTCGAATTTGAGTGGAAAGAATCATGGGATCATGAGGATATGTGTCACATCTCCTAATTGTATTGTAACTCTAAAAAGACATGTGTCTTATCAGTTCCTATTTTGATTAGGACTCTAGAGGTAGAGGGAGAGATTCATGGATTATCATTAATGAGATGGCTCTCATCTTTTTGTATAAATAGGAGATCTCTCTCCTTCATTTGTTAGTCTTTTAGTCCCTAGTTCTTAAGATTGTAGTTCTTCCTTGATGGCTTTTGAAATCTTTGGAGAACTTTGTTGGACTTTTTACTTTTGAAGAATTTGAATAAAGCTTTGATGTTCCCAACATGGAAGGAGATGTGAAGTAGATGTCATGGAGCACATCAGAATGTAAGGTAGAGTAGATTTCATTTTGTAAATATTGCTTTGTAGAATGTAAGGTAGAATATATTTCATTTTGTAAATATTGCTTTGATTTGATTTGATTACTTTCAAGTTTGATAGATTAGATTTTTCATTCATGCAATTTTAATTCATGCAAGTGTGTTCAATTTTGCTTTGATTTCATAGGTGGCAGAGGGGCCCCTGCCTTGTATAGTTGTCATTTAATTTTGCATTTAATTTTGTTATTCTTATGTATATTAGTTGTACATAAATTGCTTTCAAGTTGATTGTACATTAGTGCTGCACATAGCCTTTTAGTGACTAATGACATGATAGAATCATCTTGTCCTTTTGTTGAAGCAACAAGGATACTGGGTCTCATAGTCATTAGTTCATTGTTTGGTTATTGAATTTTATTTTGATTGAACCAATGACATGATAGAATCATCTTGTCCTTTTGTTGAAGCAGCAAGGATACTGGGTCTCATAGTCATTAGTTCATTGTTTGGTTATTGCATTTTATTTTGATTGACACTTTAGAAAACCAACAAGAACAAAACCCGGAAAACAACATAAACTATAAAATAAAGAAGTAAGAGAAAGGTTAACTAAGCACATATAGTGCACCACACTTCATCAGTTTACGATACCCGGATTGATAATTTATGTAGAGCAATTTAAGACATTAAATTGACTAGACACAGGGTATGGATTATTGTCTTAGAATTGATGGATTGGTCAAGTTAAGAGATAGGATATATGTACCAGATAACAGTGAACCCAAGAATTTGATCTCGAGGGAGTTTCATGCAAAACCTTATTCAGGTCATCCAGGTTATAAAAAGACACTAACAACAATAAAGAGATATTATTATTGTCCGAATTTGAAGAGGGATGTAGCAGAGTTTGTGGTGAGGTGTTTCGACTGTCACTGAGTGAAAGCAGAGCGTAAACATTTAGGTGGACTGCTACAGCCAATTGTGATTCCCGGGTGGAAATGGAAGGTTATTTCCATGGATTTCATCACAGGGTTGCTAAGGACGGTGAAACAACATGATTCCATCATGGTCATTATGGACAGGTTAACAAAGGTTGCTCTTTTCATTTTGGTGAATTATATGTTCTCAGCTAGTGATGTGGCACAAGTATTAATAAAAGGTGTGGTTAGGCTACATGGTGTTCAAAAGAAGATTGTGTCAATCAGGGATGCAAAGTTAACTTACACGTTTTAGAAGGAGTTATTTGCAGGTTTGGGCACAGAGTTAGCCTTTAGTATAAATTATCATCCATAGACAGAGAGGGTCAACAAGATATTGGAGGACATTTGAGGATGTATGTGATGCATCCGTAGAGGAAGTGGTAAGAGTATCTCCCCTTGATAGAGTTCGCATACAACAACAATTATGAGGGGTCATTGAAGATGAGTCCTTTTGAGGAATTGTATGGGCAAAGTTGTAACACTCTTATCAGTTGGAGTGATCTAGTTAGCAGGGTATTTATTAGACTAGATATGTTGGCAGACATGGAACATGAGATGCAGGTGATCAAGAATAATCTAAAGGCAACACAAGATAGGTAGAAGAGTATGCAGATAGGAATAGGTTGTTCATGGAGCTCCAGGTTGGGGAACATGTGTACTTGCGCATTAAACCAAAGAAGAGCTTGTTGCAGATTATGTCATGTGCTAAGCCAACACCATGGTTTTGTGGACCCTTCAGTATCATTGAGAGGATTAGGCCAATAGCCTATCGACTTGCACTGCCTCCAACAGTGAAAGGCCGTGATTTTTTCCTTGTATATTTGCTTAAGAAGTATTTTAAGGATGTTGATCATGTGATTGACTGGTCTGTATTGCAGGTGGAACCAGATGGAGAATTATAGCCGAAGCCTTAATGCATATTGTAGAAAAAGGTGCTCATGCTCTGGAACAAAGCAATCTAGAAAATTAAAGTGAAATGGAAGCACTTTGGGCTCGATGAAGCTACATGGGAGATGGCGGATCAGATGCGGGCTATGTATGCTTCCTTGTTTGTCGGTTGAGGCATAGTAGCCTCAATATGGTGGTTTGGTATATGATTTATGGTGGTTTGGTATATGTTTTATGGTGGTTGATATATGTTTTATGTTGTTTTGATATATGCTATATGATGTTTTCATATATGCTTAGATATGGTGTTTAGTATATGTTTTGATAAATGCTTTGGTATATGATTTAGTACATATTTTTGTTATATATTTTTGGTAATGTTTCTATATGTACACGTGTATATGGATGTACAATACTGCCATGAGCTATGTTATAAAGCTCCACTATGCAATATGGGTGTTATGTCATTATTATTATGTTGTCATGTTACTATGCTATGAATGTGGTTATATTATCATGATGTTATGATCTCATGTGGATGGGTACTTAGCAGGATGATCATTGTAAATATCGTAATGAGTTGTATTAAAGCTCCACTATCCAGTACGTTATCAAGTTGTCATGATGTTTCATTTTGAGAAAATGTTTCATTGTAAATGCTACATCGAGTTTTGTTATAAAGATCCATGAGTAGTATGTCTTCTTTTAGTAGGTTGTTGAAGTATATGTGTGATTGAACATCGAGGATGGTGTCCCCCAAGGGGAGGGTTCTATAAAAGCCCTGATGAAAATTATATGTAATAAAAGTTAAAAAAACAATAACCACATCGATGGGACACTTATTCCAAGTTGAATGTTGGGCAAGAGATCCTAGCGGGTGTTCATTTGGTTGTTTAGGGCTAAGAAATTTGGCAAAGGAAATGGCTAAGGCTTTGGAAAGGAAAAATGACATTTTTGGCACATTTATTTATGAAAATAATTTAAATTAGGAGAAAAGGGAGGCGAAAGGTCACATGTTGCATTTGAGGAGGAAAATGAAGGAAAATAATGGAAAATGAAGAAAATAGACACTTCATTCATAAAAAGGCTTATGAGGATCAGTTTGTAACCTTTTGTCAGTTGAGCTTTGGAGCTCTCTCATTATTCTCTCTCTCTCTCTCTCTCTCACTTGTGGACAATTAGAGTTTCTTGGAGCACTTTGGCATTGGATCAAGAAAGGCAAAGAAGGCAAGAGAAAGCAAATATCAAGCAGGGAAAGGCAAGATCAATCAACTACAATAGGATTCATTGCAGGTATCGACTTACATGTGTATTTTCCTTGCTAGATTTGGCATGAATAGATTGCATGTGTTTCTTTTCTACCATGGCATGGGTTTTGACTTGTATGAGAGTATTTTCAGCCTAGCATTTCCATTTCCTGATAGCTTTGATGAGATGGGTTCTCTAATTCGGTTTATGTGGGATGACCAAATTAGATTCGTAGTTGAGTGAGGTGGATCTCTGAATTGACAAACACATGGTATGAGTGGTCCCTGAAATAGACTAAGGATCACAAAGCCATTGGCCTAGTAACCCTTGAACTAGACTGTGGGTTGCGATAAAGCCAGATTGTGTGCCTAGGAATCCTTGTCGGTGAATGGTGAGATATATGGTAAAGCCAAGAGGTGGATTTTCTCTCTGTTGGGCCTAGTGGTACCGAGATGGGATGCATGGTAAAGCCTGGAGAGTATGTCTCGGTGTAGGACCCAGTGATCACTGTATTAGACTATGGATGCACGGTAAATCCTGAGAGACTATGAGGCACTCAAATTCCTCACGGTGTAGGTGGAGAACTCCGGTGGCATCCATGTTGCTTGGTGTTTTGGTGTGTTCTATGAGTCCCACATTCATGCTTGGAATATGGCACAAGGTTGATTGGCTAAAGAGAGACTTGGCTAAGCCAATCTATGGTCGTGTGGAACGTGGTAGTCCCATCATTAGTTGGTTCATTGCATTCATTAATGAGAAATTCATTCCCTTGATTTTCATGTGTAAATGTATTGATGTTTATGTGGCTTTTGATGTTCGATATGTTTATGGTATTTATGTTCCTACAATGTTGGTTATATGTATACTTTATGAAAACGGCTATTTCATAGTGATTCCCAGATAAGTATGAAATCCCTACACTTAATTCTGTTATTTACACCAGTGGGTTACATGTTGATGATATGTTTGAAAAAATGTCTATCATGGCTAGTAGGGGTCTGGTTATGGTCTTGTTCATATTAATGTTTTTGCATCATTGTTTCCCTATACTTTTATTGATTTCAAGCTATCACTCCATTTTGGACAGTGGCCTAGCCTCTGGGCCTGAAAAAGTGTCTTAAATCCCAGGGTCGCTAGCACAGAACTGGAAATTTTGGTCTTTGTTCACTGGCAGGCAAGCCTGTGTGAGTGACTTTGGGTTGCTGGTCACTCCCTTGCCCATATCATGAGAAAGACTATGGCCTAAGAGATCCAAAACAGAAGTGGAACCCAGGGACAGGTTGTCTGAGTGACTGACTTGTCTCCTGAGGGTTATGTTGATGATGTTGGATGACTGTGTGCGATGTTTTGTCAATTCCACTTCCTTAAGGTCACATAGGAGGTCAACTCTGATCATAGTAGCCTCTTGTCTCATGTTTACCCCAGTTGGCATGGTCACTTGGGTGGATGTGGGAGGAGGTTGTTACATTAACTAAATTATAAATTTATTTTAAATTATTTTGTTACTATTAATTATAAAAAGAATGAATATTCTTAACTTGTAATAGGAATTGTTACAATACCATGCATCAATACCATGACTCACTAATACCACATCCAATGCCACGATCCCTTCCAAAGAATAAATGCTTAAAACACCAAATACTTATCAGAAAAATAATTGTTATATGAATAGTGTGTCATTGTACATCAAAGCATCATTATTTTTTGTGAGGCCCTAAATTATGCTCAATAGCTTCAATTCCAAAGACAGATGCTTCCTTTAAAAAAGGAGAAAAAACTAAATTATCTTAATAAAATAAAGTGTTCAAGAAGGTGAATTATCTTCAAATTAAAACAAATCTGTGCAACTAGTCATCAATCTAGTTCAAATTTGATTTAGAAAAAATGTCAACCAAACAGATTTAAAATAAATAAATAGTAATAATAATAAAATTATACTACGTTTATTATAAATTAGAATATTGTTTCATGTGTTATTTCTTAGATGTGAAGGAAGCCACTCTCCTTATTAACTTTCGTTGAATATTCAATAATTATATTTAGTGGCATCAATTATCATGCAATCCTTGCATTTCTACTAAATTCGAAAATATAACCTACATAGGTGTACGAAACTTAAATCTAAAAGATACATTAAGTTGAGCATGGCTATCAAACACAAAACCATTCCTTGAAATTCAAAGTACCTACTTTTAACATTGCTTCTTGAAATTCAATAACAAAATGGAGCTAATGTGTACTTTCCCACCAACGAAAAATGTTTGGCATAAGATGCAGTGAAAAAAAATTAGCCAAGGACAACTTGCCCATGCCTTGAGATAAATATTGACACAACAAGGTGTGAGCAAGTCATTCTTGGCTAAATAAATAGCTTCTCCCCATCATGCAAGCATGCAGATGAAAAAAACCAAGTGCCACTCCATCCAAGAAGCTTGAAATAATATTACATTTCGAAACACACCGAGATGACAACATTTATAAGGCATGCAAACTCATCTTTTCAATTCAAATTTGATAAATCAAAAGGAAATTAGTTTTGTGACATGCAGTTGCTTTTGTCAACTCAAAATTCATAGAAAATAAACTCTAAGAGATGAGAACATCTTGTATAGTTTTACCTCATCGACAAACACTTGTCCTGCAACCACTTTTCACCTCCTCGTGCTCCCACCTACTCATGCCCATGGGAAAATTCAATGATTGAGTGATTAATTAATAGATTTTATGGTGTTTATATATTTATACATTTACTTTTGATTTGTTGAAGCTGACATTTAGTTGTTTTTTTTTTAATATATATATTTTTCTATGTGTACCTCTGCCATATGTAATGTGTAATAGAGTCGTCATTTAAAAAATATTGACATAATTACATTACATTTACGCTTACACATCTCCCCCGTACTAGGTTGTAGAGCGCCCCTTGGCGCAATTATGCTTAAATATATACCAACCTAGATCCATCTTAATTCCAGGTCTACTAAGGGTTGAGAGGGGTCAAACTCTTTTCACTCTAAAAGAGGTTTGCATCTCAAGAAATTTGATCCCTCTTGACGCTTGGTAGATCTAGAGTTAAGATGGATATAGGCTGGTTTGAAATATAGTAAATATATTATGTTTAGACTTTAATTAAGACTATTTATTCAAAGACAAGTCATTAAAGTTGTTTATTTTCTTTAAAACCCTAAAATTGAAATTGTTTGGGAAAAAAAAGGAAATAGCAAAGTAATAAAGTGGAATGCAAGTTTATTCCTTTAATCATCATTGAATGTTTCTAAAATGAATTTCAATATGCCTATCCCATAACTACCAAAAAATAATTAAATGTCATGATCCCTTCCAAAGAATCAATGCATAAAACACCAAATACTTACTAAACAAATAATTGTCATATGAATAGTGTGCCATTGTACTTCAAAACATCTTTAGCTTTTGTGAGGCCCTAAATTAGGTTCAATTGCTTCAAGTCAAAAGACACATGCTTCCTTTAGGAAAGGAGAAAAAAATTGAATTATCTTAATAAAGTAAAGCATAGACACATGCTTCCTTTAGGAAAGGAGAAAAAAAATTGAATTATCTTAATAAAGTAAAGCATTCAAGAAGGCGAATTATTACTCACCTATCCAGTTCAAATTTGATTCAAGAAAAATGTTAACAAAACCAATTTTAGACCAAATTTATAAAATTAAATTTAAAAGAAAAGAAAAAAAAACTCTATTTATTATAAATTAGAATATTTGGTCAAGAATTATTTCTTAGATGTGAAGGAAACCACTCATCTTATTAAGTATCCTTGAATATTAAATAATTATATTTAGTGGCATCAATTATCATATATTTCTTGCATTTTTAATAAATTCTAAAATATAACCTACTTAGTTGTATGAAGCTTAAATTTAAAAGATTCATTAAGCTATCATAGCTATCAAACACAAATCCATTCCTCGAAATACTCTAGTCTTTTTCTTTTATAAAGCTGAAACTCAAAAATTGAACCCGAAGTACCTATTTTTAACATTACTTCTTGAAATTCAATAACAAAATGGAGTTGATGCATACTTTCCTATCAACAAATTTTTTTCTATCATCTAAAGTTTGGCACAAGACCTAGAGAAAAATATTTAGACAAGGACAACTTTCCCTCACCCTAAGATCAATATTGACACAACAAGGTGTCAACTAGTCATTCTTGGCTAAATAAATAGCTCTGCCCCATTATGCAAGTGCATAGATGAAAAAAATTAAGTGTTGCTTTGTCCACTAAACCCAAAATAACATTACATTTCCAAACACATGAGGACATCATTTATAAGGAAAGAAAACACATATTTCCAGTTCAAATTTGATAAATTAGAAGGAGATTGGCTATGTGACAAGTAGTTGCTTTCGTCAACTCAAAATTCACAGAAAATGGACTCAAAGAGATAAGGAAATTTTGAATAGTTGTACCTCATCGAAAAACGCTCATCTGCAATTGCTTTTCACCTCCTCATGTTCTCACCTACTTGTGTCCACAAACAAATTTAGCAATTGAGTGATAGATTGTATGGTGTATATTTATTCATACATTTACTTGTGATATGTTGAAGCCGAAATTTCTCTCTCTCTCTCTTTCTCTCTCTCTCTCTCTCTCTCTCTATATATATATATATTATATATAGTATATATAATATCTATTATTTATTTTATTTTATTTATTTTCATTTTTATTTTTTTCTTGTGTATCTTCGCCATATATAATGTGTAATAACGTTGGCATTTAAAAAATGTTAAAATACTTACATTGCATTACATCTACACACTTCCCCATACTCTATTGTAGAGCCTCTCAGAGCAAAAAAAATGTTTAACTTGTTTACAAAGATTTCTCTTTTAATAATCCCCAAAAGCTATCTCCTTCATTTCCCAACCAATTTAGCATTAGTTATAACAAATGCAATATGATATCACCCTTATAAAGCTTCAATTACACTTAATCCACAACATAATAATTGAAGCATTTTTTTCTTAAACATGATTAAATATCTAACAATATTTGTCATATTTTTTCTAGAATTTATGAAAAATAATATAGATAAACAGGACAAAAAAATTTCATTATGCAAATTATGCACCTTTCTTGGTATTTAAATTGTTAAATCATCATTTTAGTTTAAGAATCCACTATGTCACTACCTCGGATAAACTTTTGCAATAATGATATTAGTTGCCATGAATTAATTAAAAGCAATTTTATTTATAATAAAATTAGTTTATGTCCATATCTACTAGTTTATGTTTTCTAAGTATATTTCATTTTCAAATTTTTTTAATATTTGTCCACATTACAAATTTAATTAATTATAATTTGGGATTCTATTTTATATTCAATTTTTATTATTATATATTTCAAATTATGGAATATATTATTTAATTTTTATTATTTATTTAAACAATTTTTAAAATTTTAAAATTGTTTTTGCAATTATTAACTAAGTAAAAGGAAAAATTCCAGTTATTACTATTTACTATTATTATTATATAAAATATAATTTTCGGTTAATATATCTCAAAATATTATATATATTATATAATATTATATATAATTTAAAATAAAATTGTGAGATATCCAAGTAAATAACATTAACTATATTGGTAGATCATTTAAATTACCATGGACAACAATAAGATGGTAGAAAGGATGATAGAAACAATTCGAATATCAAATAATGGTGGAGGAATTAAAAATAATATTAGTAAATTTAAACGGTGTTCTTTTATACAAAATTTGAAATAAGCTGATAACATGTGAGCTTTCACATAGATTATATTAGTAGATCGTTTAGATTACCACCAGCAAAATATGGTAGTGGAAATATCTATCAACATCAGAGAATGGTAAGAAGAAATAACAAATCTCATTTCCAAATTTTATTTATTGTAATGTAACCCTGAATTATAATGGGTTTTCAATATTTTATGAAAATGTTTTCTGAACTAATCATTTAATAATATACTTCATCACCATCCATTTATTTTACAAGGTATTCTACAGGAAAACACCTTCTAGATGACCCAAAACCATTTGTTTTACACCGTATGGATAACCCAAAAGAATCAAAATTTCCATTTTCAAACTATTTATTGATGGGTCATAGCTCGAAATATTAGATGACTTTGTCTGGTAGAAGATTATTCACGTTTTTTGTTAATTTATTAATTATTAAAAAAAACATTTTAACTATTACAACTCCAAAGAAATGATACCTTTCGAAACATAATCAATTATTACAAATAATACTAAACAAGGATATTAAAATATAAATATTTCCCCTGCATCCATGTTAGACCTCTCCCCTGCTCCCTTCAACTCATGAAGTTCATTTACAGCAGCTCAGGCTCATGCCCATTTATCACTGAGCTCTGATCAGAACAGGGAGGAAAGATAGTTGATTGATGGGTACACAATACATGCATGAGAATCTATTTGATTCCAACAGATGGGTACACAATACATGCCAACATGCATGAAAGTCTATTTGATTCCAACATTCAAAAACATGACAATTGACAAAGCCAACTGTAATTGGTTTTCCCTGCTGTGCTAAGGAGAGGTTTTGCCACTGTATTATGATGGTTTTGTCAATATGTATGTGAATACTCAAATTTTAGAATATGGTTTACAGTGCATTACCCGAACCCCACGCAGCTCTGAAAGACGAGGCATTGCTTTGCCAATTTCAAAGCCGTATTTCCAATCTTCCAATCCATCGTTCTTACAGACTGTACAAACATCCTGCTCATATACCCAATGCAGGCGATCATGTGAATTCTTGTTAAAAAGCAGAAGTCATCTCTTGAAAAACTCTCAATCGATTTCGTTTGCGATTCGCCTCAACTGCAACACTCCATCCTTTTTCTTCTTCTTGCGATCCTCCTCCTCTGTCTTCATAAAACCAAATCCACTCCAAATCTTCAACACGGGATAGTGTTGATGGGCATTCCTCTCCAGTGCTTCCCTCTGTTTTAGAATCCCCAAATTCCTTCAACAAAGCTTCCACACGATCCAGTGAATTCAATTTTCCTCTACTGCTATTATGATTATAGTTTGTCGAATTCTCACTGTTGTCCAACAGACCCTGTAGAATACCCATGGCCTCATCCACCTTCCCCTGCCTCATCAAACAGACGCTTAAATTACAGACCTTGTTGTCATCTGGCTCCAATTCCTGCGCTTTCCTGCTTGCAATTATTCATTCATTACATCAAATCATTAATATTTCTAACATCGTAATTGAATAAAAGAAACTCAATCATTGACCTTCAATTGAAATTCACCTGTAAACGATTTCTGCCGAAACGTAGTCATGCTGTTGCATAAACCCCCATCCCAAATTACCCTGCCAACACCCATTACATTCTCTTTCAACTACTGTTACAGGCAAATACTTAAAGAACATGGGAAGGTTGTGAATGATATGTACCAGAAGGCGAGTGGTCTCTTGCTTTATGGAAACCTGAAACTTCCTTCCATGTGACCGTGCAGTTTTGGTGGCCTTGCCATTGAATGCAGCTCCTTGCTGAATTAAGCGGAGTTTATGCATCAATAGAGTAATCTGCTCATCGAATCTTCCACATTTCTGCCACACAAACGCAGGAAAGAAAATGTTAGAGGAGCAAAGTATATGATGTATAGTGCTTCTGAATTCAGGATTTGTTCAACTTTAATACCTTAAAGAGATCAATGAGCACATTATCAAGAGGCTCCTGTGCTTGCTTGGAGCAAAGGTGTCTAAAGGACTTGATGGCCTCGATGGCTTCTAATGGCCGGTTCTGCTGGTTCATCACGACAGCCATATCCAGGATGAAAGACCCTTCCAGTTCCATGGAAAGCTCCACTCACGTTGGTCGAGGCATTAGCAGCAAAATTCAAATGGGCGCGGAGAAATAGCAAATTGAAACAGCCCACTGCAGATTTTAAATTTTGAAATTTTGAGCGGTAAACTGCAGGTTGAAATTTTTTAAATTTACCGCTTACAGGTGCTTACAGGTGCATTGGTTGAGGGCGAGTGCCGGTTGGTAAAGCTCATTAAGACCATAAACCGGATTACGGTCGCGGTGAGGTCAAGCTCGGGCAGGAAGGCATCGCCGGAGTTGGGTGATGATGCATGCGATGCATGAACATGGTATGCGATTGACTTATTCCTGTCAGGTTGTAAGGACTATAGCATTAATATGCTATAGTGAACAAATAAGATCGTCATTGGCCTGGCCAAGCCTGGAATGCGTTCTACACGCGTATTTTGGTTTCCAAATGTATTTGACAATGTTAAAAGTTTTCAACGTCAAACTTAGACGTTTCTTTCTACATTCTTCAAACTTGTCAAATGATGTCCACTTTCACCATTCAAACCGTAAAAAATTGTACTCAAAATTGGTACGCAGACATTTGAACTCAAGGGGATTAAATTCTCTGACGTTCTACTGCTTACCACCGTAGTACTTTCTCCCCAATATTAATGGGGTAGTAACTCTCGGTGCCCAGATCAACACATGCGAATGAATTGTAAAATTATTTAAATGGTATACGACTAAGGAAGAGCTAACTAGCTTGCCATAGGGCATTAAATGGACTGGTTAGCTCATGCTCTTTAACTTTCAAACAACACCATTATTTTTCATTTATGTCGTTATGCGCACGGTTGTGCTATAAAGTTAAAGGGCATGCCAGCTAACGAGTCATTTAATGCCCTATGTTATAAAGTTAAAGGGCATGCAGGCTAACCAGTCATTTAATGCCTAGGCAAGCTGGTTAGCTCTTACCTATGATTAATGATGTGTAAAATTTAATGCATCTCTACCGTCCTAGTTTCTACCTTAGTGTAAATAAATGTGGACCGCATTTTTTAAGTTTTCTTTCACTCCAAATTCTACACTAAACCAAATCTAATGAGAGATGTTGATGCAATTTGCATTCTTGAATCTTACCTATTCCATTCCATTATCCATATTCGCGTTGAAGGTTGTTGAATCAGATGGAATGTATGCCTTGATAATTTGGTGGGTTTGTTTTGGCTAATTCTGAGTTCTAGACGGCTCTCGTGCTCCTACGTAGTGGATTGAAGGGATTGGAATGTGCGAACAACAACCCAAGTCGCCACTTCGAGTTTCTCATATCATTTCGGCATAATGTGAGGTAAGATTAAAGACCTTCATGAATAAAATGCATCCTGGAAAAACTGAAAGCAACCGCATGATTTCATATGTATCAAAATTTGCTCGGCTTATAAATGGAATGGCACAATTTGAATATGTATTAAACCTAAAATGCATTAATTTAGGGTATAAGATTTAGTTTGGGTGAGGTTATGTTTACTTTCTTGTTTAGAAAGTCTACCCATAATCTTACAACGACTCATATGGGTAGGAGGGCATGAATGGTTAGAGCCCGGCTAGGCTTCATTAATATATTCGAGAATAGTGGTAGGAAAGGTAAAATGAATTAGGTTTTATTGGTAGCAAGCGAATCTGTTTCAGAGAATAGGTTCAACTAACGTCACACACTTATAAACATTTAGTTGTAGGATAGTTGTTTGATGGTGCACACTACGCATGATTGAAAATACATTCAGATCCTAAAAACCCTGAGCTAAGTGGTTCTATGATAGTTGATGTCAGAATGAAAGTTCACGGGTATGGTACATTTGGAACACATTCCACGCATAAACCAAAGAAGTTTTATATCAATTCATGTGAAACAGAATTCACATATGACTCTATAAATGGTCTTCTGACATTTGCTATAAATGGTCTTCTGACATTTGCAATTCCTATTTCAAAAGAAGAAATGTATAGGTGGGATGTGAAAATTGAAATTTAAGTGGCGAATATTTCCTCTCGCTTAATCATTTGCGTATTCTACCAAAATATTGATCTATTATGCCGACGGGAACATACAAATCTCCCTCGGGGAGATGATCACAAGAAAGTCTCCCTGAGTTCTTGGCCGATGAATGGAAAAGACGCGGAATATGATGGAAAATATAAGTGATCGTGATGATCTGTCAAAGTAATGTTGCTATGAAGTTACCAACCTCATACAGTTACATTTGTCATATATTTTCCTATGTTATGATAGGAAAGAAGTATTCCATCATTTTATATTTTTCAGATTTCTTGTTGCATAGGTAGGGTTTTGTGTACCAATTTCCTCTCGTCGAGCGTCTCTTTCTGTTGCACTACTGGTTTCATATACTTGTAAGGTCTTGTCAAGAATTCCGTGGTGGGGACAAAGGATGGTTAAAATTGTAATAGATTTTTACTTAAGTCTATGGAGACGTTGTATTTATTTTAGTAATAAAAAATAAATATTTGTTCATCTCTCTTTCCTGGCATCATGTTATTTGTGTGCTCACAAAATCTTCATTTTAAATATGCAAGAAAGTAAGTGAATAGAATTCATAGCAAACTGGAATAATGAAATAGTGCTTTGGGCTAATTTCAAGTGTGTACGATTATTTTCTTGTCAAAAAATGTTAAAAATGTGGCCTTTGGTCGATTGTTTTTTAATTGAAAACAAAAGGTTTGTAACTAGCATACCAGTGATGGAGGGCCACTTGAACCGTATAATGGCCCTGTTCAGGGATGAAGTGGGGTCGTTACTGATGTCCACATAGACATCACAAGTAATATATGAACCTTCAACCTGAATTTTAACAATGCACACCTTCACTTTGGTCGGTTTAGATAGTGGGGTGTGGTGGATGACGTGGATGGAAAAGTTATAACGTTCAAGAAAATGAAAGAGAAATTGGTTGGAGATCCCCTTGGGTGTAAAAATGACTACCACAATGAATTATGTGTGCTTCATTAAACTTGTGTCCAACATGTGGCTCGTCAAAAATTAAATGTGATAACGTTTACCCAAAAGACTACATCCGATTGAAGGGAAATATGAAAAATAACATTCCATATTTTTTGATTACTACCATATTCAAAGTGTGTTGCCAAAGATATAAAATATTAAACTCTCATGAAAACCTTAAAATTCCATGACATGGCTTGCCACTGAAAAACTCTTGAGTATGTCTTATTTTTTTTTTTCATAATTATGGACTACCATTTTCACAGATCTATTCTTATACATGTTAGAAAAATGATGGAATGATCCAAATGGATATTGGTGGCCACCCACCTATTCCAGTTAGACGCTCCAGTCAGTTTCATTTGTTTCCTTGTTTATTTCAACATTTACTATTTTTAGCAGTTTTTTGGGTCCTGAATTTCCGGAGAAGTTTTGACCCCTTAAATGACATTTTTTTGAAGTTCGTTGCAGGCCTGTAGCCATAGGAGGGGTCTGCTAAAAAACTTGTAATACTCAAAGAGATCTTCCCAACAAGGTATCATATGTGCCAACTAGAAATGATATAACCAAGTTATGTCTCGGGAAGTTGGCTGCCCAACTAACTCTAACAGATCCCACAAAATCTTGGTGTTACATCTCCTGGGGTTAGGGTTTTTGTTGTTTAGGGTTTTATCATGTTTTTCAATAATAATTAGGCCCTTGATCCTCATTGTAACGTAGTTCAGTTGGCATGTAGCCTTCACATCTCTTGTCAGATATAAGCTACGATTGCTCGAGCTACATTATTTCCATTCTTTTTGTAAGCATAGTTCAATATTTTTCTTCTAATGAAATGAAGTGTTTTTCTGCTACATCTCTATATTTACGACTATATTTGTAATTTTTTGCGTTCTTGTTTATGTTTGGATCAGTGGTATGAGAGTAGTCTGCTCTTTCTCTATTTTTCTTTTCATGTCCCTAATGAGATTAGGGTATAAGGAGTTAGGGCTCGATTTGGTTGAACTATTGCAAGATCAGCCTCGCAAACCCTGAACACCTCCCATGACGAAAGAAAAGAAACACAAGGGGCATGATATCCTTTCAAAATGTTTCTCGAGGAAGCTCTCAAGCGACAGAGGAACGTGATGATGGATAACTTTGCCCAGCACCTTCGACGACTACCCACACGCGACGCATCTTCATCCACCATCCAATCTAGATGTTTCACTCCTTTTAACGTACAAGTTAACTTCAATATTCTCATATTTGAGAACCTGATAGATGGAGATGTCGTAGATAAATGTTTAAATTTGTTGGAAGGATATTTTTCAGTTCATGAATTTTCCAATCAGGAAAATATTACTTTTTCACTTCTCAAAGCCACCCCACATGTCAAGGACAAGTGGGAAACCTGCTATGAAAAAAAGGATGATAGTGAACCCTTGTTGTTTTTAGTGGCACCCACTTGGGATTCTTTTCGAGATGCCATGAAGGGACAATATTACCTTTTTAGAAGCTATGAAGATAAATAAATAAAGTGGAGCAGGCTATGGTAGGGAAGGGAGCAAGATGTGTCGAAGTTCACAAATATTTTTCATACCCTTCGCAAGAAATTGGGTATTAAGGGTACTGGGCAGCATTTGGTACTCAAGTATTGTGGTTGTCTACTCAAGTACATCCAGGATGAGATGGAGTTCCTAGATATTTCCTCGCTTGGCACGATGTACCGACACACTGTCAAGATTGAGCATAATTTTAAACAAAAGAAGCGAGACTTTGGATTTGCGAATCCAAAGTAAGAAAAATGCACCTCCAAACCATAGAGCAAAGGACAGAGCCAAGGTGGGGCTACCTAGGATAGTTTGTCGAAGTCGCAAGTAAATAACATCTCTACAAAGACAAAGAAGGACACGGGAAAAATTATGTGAGTTCCATAAGAGCTCCACTCGTAACACAAGTGAGTTTCAAGTGAAGGAGTCGCTAGTGGTGAAGCTAAAAATCTGTAAATCAAACCCATGTTTCGACTCTGAACTAGAGCTTGATAAGGGGAATGAAAAAGGGAAACATATCATTAATGTAGAGCCCAATGCCACTGTGGCTACCACCAAGATCTAGAAGATTGATCTTGAAGATTTAGAGGAGGGGGGACGCCTCTTCCACTCACAGATGTGGGTGAAGGGTTCACCATTGTAGTTGATTTTCAACAACGGGACCCAAAATAACCTCATTTCAATAAAGGGCATGAAGCCACTGGGCCTAGAGACTAAAGCACATCCATATCCGTACACAATCAGGTGGCTTCACCAAGGACAAGATCTACGCATTAGCCAGCAGTGTTGCCTTCCCTACAACATCAAGCCCTTCATGGATGAGGTATTGTGTGATGTTTATCCTCTTAAAGTTTGTGATGTATTGTTAGGAAAACCATAGTTGTGGAAGTGGCATGTTGTATATGAGTCTAGACCTCGCTCTATGATTATTACGTTGGCCTATAATTTGTACATGATACCGGAGGTAGCCCCTCCTACTTCCATCTCTTTGATCACTGCAAAGAAATACAATAAGATCATTTCCCAGACTAAAAAATTTATTTTCGTTATGATTCGCCCTTAGGGAAAGAGGATGGTTATGGTCACGACTTCCAAGAAGGGCTCCTTTGCATAGTAGCAACAAATGTATAAGGTCATGAAGGAGTAAAGGAATATTTTCACCTCACTTACGGGGTACCTCTGCACTGTCAGCTAAATCATTCCATCGATCTAACCCCAGGCGCCCCTCTCCCCAATGAATTGATATATCGACACTCTATTCTACAAAACAACAAAATCAAGAGATAGATTCAGGAACTATTACAGAAAGGGCACATAAGGCCAAGTTAATCACCCTGTGGAAGCCCGATTATATTGGTACAAAAGAAGGACAAGACCTAGAGACTATGTATTGACTATCGAGCACTAAAAAAGATCATTCCCTGGAATAAGTACCTAATCCCGTGGATTGATGACCTTCTAGACCATCTCAAGGGGGGCAAATATTTCAACAATATTGAATTGAAGTCATTTTATCACCATGTGCCTATCGAACCCTCTAATGCGTGGAATATTGCCTTCAAATCCAAGGAGAGCCTTTTTGAATGATTGGCCATGCTGTTCAGATTGAGGAATTCCCCTACAAACTTCATGACACTGATGGATGACATCTTGCGACCCTTCACCAATGCATTCATGGTAGAGTATTTAGATGACATCTTGATCTTCAACCAGATTTTGGAAGAGCACCTCCACCATACTCAAAAATTCCTTCAAACCCTGTGATAACACAAGTTGTGTGCTAACTTTGAAAAATTCACTTGTGGCCTGACCCAAATTCAATATTTGGGGTACATCATTGATGAGTAGGGTGTACATGTGGACCCAACCAAGATACAAGTCATTCAAGGTTGGCCAATCCCAGCCACTCTAATAGAGCTCTACAACTTTTTGGGTCTTGCGAATTTCTACTACAAGTTCCTGTTGGGTTTCTCTCATATCACTTAGTCTTTAAGTCAATTCACCAAGGGTGGAGTGAAAGAGAAGATTTTCTGGTCTAAAAATCCAAGAGCATGCATCTTCCGAGCTGAAGCATCGCCTCTGCTCTGCACCAATGCTCACATTACCAGACCTGGAAAAACCATTTGAAATTGAGATGGATGCCTCTGACTATACTATTGGTGTCGTTCTTACTCAGCATGGGCATACAGTGGCTTACCACAGTGAGAAACTTTTAGACACAATCAAAACATGCCATTTACGACAAATAAATGTATCATATTGTGCAGGTCTGTCGTCAATGGAAGCATTACATTATGTGGAAGCAAATGGTCATACACAGACCATCAACCCCTACAGTTCATACATACATAGGGAAAATTGCAAAATGATCGCGATCAGAAATGGTCCACCTACCTACAATAGTTCCACTTGAACATTAAGTATAAGAACAGAAGCACCAATAATGTCATTGATTTCCTCAACCAACCACTGGTCATGGAGCTGATTACTATGCTCGACCCCTATGGGCACACAACTTTGGGGTGACTGCATTTTTATGAGAGCGATCCAGAATTTGGAAGCACATGCCAGACACTCCTCGAAGGGAAGAAAGTTCTAAATTTTCACCTTAAGGATGCATTTTTATTCCACTTGGGACACATTTGTGTTCCTTCAAGCGAGCATGCCAAGATGATTTGGGAGGCACACTACAATTAGGTCTCTAGACATTTCAGAGTAGAGAAAATAATGGCAGTATTGCATAAGTATTTTCATTAACTGAAACTTCGTTAGGATGTTGGGAAGTACATTATCTCCTGCACCACCTATGGCATTTCCAAACCAACAATCAAGAAGCAAAGCCTGTATACTCCTCTACCTACTCTTAGTCGGCCTTGGGAATCTATATCCATGGGTTACATGTTGGTCATTCCTTCTACTAAGCACGTCAACAATTGCATTTTCGTGGTCACCGACAGATTCTCCAAGATGGTCGTCATGGTGGCCTCCAAGAAAAGTATCACAATGAAGTCCACAACTAAGCTCTTCTTCGAGAAAGTGTGGGTACACTTTGGGATCCCATAGTCCATTGTCTCAAATTGGGATAGAAGATTGATGAGTGCATTTTGGTCCAGTCTCTGGTTGATGCTGGATATAAAACTTAGTAATTCCATGGCTTTCCATCCCTAAACTAATGGCCAAACAAAGTTTGTCAGTGGGATGATCGTACACATTCTGCAAAAGTAAAACTTGAAGCATCCACGCAAGTGGGATGAAATTCTCCCTTGTGTCCAACATAGCTACAACAAAGCTCTCCACAACTCAACATACAATAACCACTTTCAGGTAGGGCTGGGATTTTAGCCATTATGTCCCATTGATGTGCCCAAACCATTTACAGCCACTCAAGGAGATTCAGATCATGTCTAGTCTGAAGCCAAAAGGGCTAACAACTTCACTAAGTGCATTCAACACATATGTCAGCAGGTCCATGATATACTAGATAGAGTCAATGCTAACTACAAGCAGTGTCATGATCAACATAAAGTGTCACACAAGTTCCAGGTCAGTGAAACAATTTGGCTACATTTGCAGAAGGAGCGCCTCACTAGACCCCACTACAAGATTCACTCACTCTGATATGGACCATACACGATCTCCAAGGATGTCAGTGATAATGCTTTCAAGATCAATATACCATCGTTCCTTTGTCTACACTGAGTGCTCAATGTAGACCACCTTTGGCCATACTTTCCATTATTGGACACATCCGACATTGCAGAACAACTCACACCAACAGAGTTCAACATGGACTGCATGCAATAGGCCACAACTGATTAGATCATGGACACAAATATCAAGATCACTTGCCAATAGAGGATATGGCTATATCAAGTCTTCAAGGCAAGCTAACTCCTTCACTAGGGCAAGTGGTTCACTAGGGACTAGGTTCAATAGAAATTTCCTCACTTCATGGATGTTTTGAATGCAATGGGGACCATTGCTTCGTAAGGGGGTAGGAATGATCTAAGTGGATATTGGTGGCGACTCGCCTATTCCACCTACACCCTCCAACCAATTTCATCTATTTCCTTGTTTATTTAGCATTTACTATTTTCGCATTTTTTCGTGTTTTGAACTTCCGAAGCAATATTAACCCCCTAAACAATGTTTTTTTTAGGTCCGTTGCAAGCCCATAGCCTTAGGCAAGGGCCTACAGAAAACCTGTAGTACTTAGAGAGACCTTTCCCACAAGGTATCGTACACGCAAAACGGATATAATATGACCAAGTTACGACCCCAAGAGTTTGGTTGCCCAACTAATCTCAATGGGGCCCACAAAATCTTGGTGTTACATCCCCTCAGGTTAGGGCTTTAGTTGTTTAGGGTTTTCTCATGTTTTTTCAATAAAAAATAGGCCCTTGAGTCTCATTCTAACACAATTCAGTTGACATGTAGCCACCACATTTCTTCCCAAAGATACGTTGTTATCGTTCGAGCTATCTTATTTCCATTCTGTTTGTAAGCGTAGTTCACTATTTTTCTATTCATGAAATGCAGTGTTTTTCTGCTACATCTCTGTATTTATGACTATATCTGTAATTTGTTGCGTTCATGTTTAAATTTGGATCATGGAAAAAACTTTTTCATGCCAACACATTCAATTAATTTTCCCACATCATTACACATCAATTGTCAGATCACTCGATGTGTAAACATCACGTTGAGCAACCCCTCCATCTTGATGAGACATGCAAGAAAGAAGTGGAGGAGCTGGACGAATGTTTCTATATGTGACATATGAAACTAGTGTCTTCTCTAGGATTCTCGCAACCAAATCTCAATGAATCCTACTGTTGTGGTATTTTGGCCTACGTGACAATTGAAAGTTCCTTTGTCTTGTCTCCCAAAATAAAATACCTGATGTCAAGCACTGGAATAATGCAACACATCCATAATACAGAGCTTAATTTTCATTATCTTGCATAATTTTTCAAAGGTGTTGTATAGTTATTATACTTTTCGAGTTTTATTTTGGAATAATGGTTAAAATAAAGAAGAAATAATTTTGGTTATAAGCCAGCCTTTCATCATCTTTAGAAATTGAGATTAGTGACATATTTAAGAATTGTTAGTCAAATATTTACAAATTGAGATTAGTGACATATTCAAGAATTGTTAGTCAAATATATAAAGTAGTGAACTCTAAACATGGATCGCTTTAGGAACATTCCTTAAAAAACATGGTTTTCTTTAGTAAAATTCCCTAAAAAACATTACATGGACCGATGTAGAAAAATACTTGGAAAAATAAGCCATGTTTTATTATAATTCCTAAAAAATGTTCTGCTACAACAACATGGCCTACTTTAGAAAAATCCCTATGGCCCACTGTAGAAAATTCATTTTACCTTCTTACTCCATGGCTTTTTCTCACTTGAGGATTTTTAAGTTTTCAAAGTGAGTTTTCCTTTCACCATTTTACACCATAGATTTCTCACTAGAGGATCTTTATAATCTATGAGTGAATTTTCTTTTTCTCGTTTAAGTTCAGGATTTTCAGTATATCATTTCTTTTTCCAGTGCCTCTATGTGACATCAATAAATATAGAGAGTGGAAATATTTTATTTGAATTCTAGAAATCATAATTCCCTTATCCATTATTGTATCAACTCATGTCTATGCCTAAATTCGATTACTTTCAATTTATATTTCTTATATTTTTCGCATTAACTTTTTTTTCTTTAACCAATGTTAGGAAATGAAATATAGTATCAATATTATTATTCTCATTACATTTAACATTTTTTTAACAAATAATTGTTTTGGTAATGGTGATATACAATTTTAATGTTTTTTTTAAGTAATTAAAATATGCATTATTAACCGGGCCAATTTAGTATGATTTAATGAATTCTAGCTTTCGCATGTATTTGTTTATACAGGTTGTTGCAAATTTGCAAATGTCTCAAAAGAAAAAAATACAGGGTACAATTGGGGAAATGTATGGATGGACAAAAGGGAAAACATCCAACACTCAAAGCAATTTAGAAGCATGTGAAGAAACCCATAATGCTCATGTGGAACAACAATTACATGAAATTTTTGGAAGTTCTTCTAATCATGATGTAGATGCAGAAAAAAATGAAGTTGAAGAAGAGGTTGCTAATAATTTAATAATGAAAGTGAAAACAAAAAGAAAATTTCGCATGGAATGGTCCGATAAGTTTGTTTGGTAGAATTATGTGAGGTTTTATGAGAAAATAGCTATGAAGTGTATCTATTGTGAGAAGTATATGATGAATGGATTCATGGGGTTTAGGGAATGGTTGCACAACATTACAACATGATGCTCTTGTTACTGATGAAAAATCATGGGTGCATAAAGATGCTAATGCAAGATAAATTAATCCATTAGAGGGAAAGATGAAACCAATTCCAGATCATATTAGACAAGCGGGAGATCCCAATAAGGAAATATTTATTTCTACAATGAAAGTATCATATTTCATTTTTGAATGATATTTACTGTATCAAAGTATGTGAAGATTCAAATTTCTAATGGATGCAAAAATCCAAGTATACCAAAGTTTCTAGAGTATTCTTCATACACAAATAGTAAGTTTTTAAATGATTTTATATTTTGCATATCAAAACATCTTGAAAAAAATTGCATAAAGAATATGTTGGAAAGTCCATTCTTTTCGTTGATGGTTGATGAAAGCACTGGTCGAACCTTAGAGAAACACCTTCTTTCTTATGCAGCATATTTAGATTCAAAGGGTCTCGGGCCACCTTTCTCCCTGTTTATGAAGCTCAAGGATGTAGTGGATGGAAAATTAAAAGAACGTATATGATAGTGTCAATCAATTAATAAATGTTAAAGGACTTCAATATAAAGATTTGATAGTTGTTTCTATAGATGGGGCTTCACGAATGATTGGACATGAAAATGGTCTTGTTTCATTTTTGAAAAAGAACAATCCAAAACTTATTTTAGTTCATTGTGTGGCTCATCGTGACTCTTTAGCAGTATCAAATGCTTCTAAGAAATTACCTGAGTTATTTTTTTTTTAATTGCAAACAAAATGTATTCACAGGTTCAAAAATCCCCAAAGAGAAATAATAGACAATGATTTTCTTATAGTCATGCAAATTGATATTCTTGATGTTCTACAAATATATTTAGTGAGATGGTTATCTAAAGGGGATGTTATTAGAAGGCTTTTAAATCTTATCCCAACAATTTTAACTTTGTGGAAAAATGAAAAAAAAACTTCATCATAGTATGATAAGACACAAATATATTTTATCCCATTTTGTTTACATATGTTTGTTGATGTGCTAGGGGAATTGAACAAGTTGATTATGCCCTTTCAAGAAGAAAATGTAGAAATTACAAGTGTTGGGTTAGCACTTGAAGTAACTATAAGCGCATTATCTAGATGGTTCTTAAGAAAAGTGACATTTGTAGAAGGCACACCTTATCCTTCAAAAATTTTGAGTGATTCTCAAAATGGATATATTGATATTAAATATGAAAGGACAATTGTAGATAGATATGAGTTACGATACATTTTTATCTCAGCCATGGATATTGAATCCAGTGAAACAAGGAAACAATCTATGAAACCTTGTAGTGAAAGTACACAAGAGAATTGTTAGCAACTCATAGAAGGTTATATAGAGACTCTCATAGATTCTTTGAATGAAATATTTCTAGACCTTCAACTTTTTAATGCAATTTTTTTTTCAACCCTTGTTATTATATAAAAGAGTGTCGTAAATGTGAGAAAAAAACAGAGCATTGGATTTTAAAGATTTTCCAACGTTTGCAACATAGAATAGCAAGTGATGTTGGATTCGTAGATATATTTGATGTTAAAGATTGTAAAAGAGAGTTTCACATTTTTGTTGATTCATTAAATATGGATTGTGAGGGTTTTTCTATGAAAGGAGCATGGAAAGTCTTTCGTAACACAAAACAATGACACAAAATATCCAAATATGATGAAATTATGACAAGTTGTACTCACTATTCCTAGAAGTAGAGTGCATTGTGAAAGGGGATTTTCTAAGCATAACATCATCAAGGACATTAGAAAATGAGGCTAGAGTTGGATACACTAGATGCTCCAATGAGAGTATCCTTGAATGGGCCTGAATCTTCTAATGTTGATTGGCATGCAATTTATGAGGTATGGACAAATACAAACTGAAGAAGGATTTTTGTGCTTTGAAAGTTCTTCTTGATTATGTTTAACAAAGGATATATGTACTAAGATATTCCTATTGAGAAGTTTTTCTGTAGTTTCTCTAGAAACTTTGATTTAAAATGAAGTATAATTATGATCTATTATTGCATATTTTTTTTTATATTTTCTCTAAAATGTTTGACTTTCAATGAAATATACTATAATTTGGAAAATATCACTAGTTACTTTATTTATAATCCATATGTTATAAGCTGAAATAATATCAAACATAACTCAAAGTTAATATAAGCATTACATAAGCATCTTCTATTTTCAATAGACAGCTAAACAAATATTCAACTGTAGACATTGTTGGCACATTAAAATATTGACCAAAAACCTTTCAATGATCAAAATCATGTATTCTCTCAAAAATAAATACTTCTACTCTGCCATCTGCCCATGCTTCCTTCACAAATTAGTACCAAGATTAATAAAAAATTGAATATACTAACCGCTAACTAAATTTCTTAATAAACTCTTTAGATTGTTGTTAAATCAACCTGTAATATACAAGTCCATATCAACATGTAATATACAAGTCCATATCAACATGTCATATACAAGTCCATTTCTTTAATAAATTCTTTAAATTGTTGTTAAATCAGCCTTTAATATACAGGTCCATGTATAGTGTGAGCCATACATGGTTAACCATTAAAGACTATTAAAATATTAAAAATATTTCATTTTAAAATTTTTTATTAAATATTTATGAATGATAAACATCTAAAATTAATGTTTATGAATAAGAGTCATTGTGAATTTAGAATTTGATGACTTATTTCCATAATTTTGGAAATGAGTTAAGATGTATCATCACTATTTGATGACTTATTTTCATAATCTTGAAAATGAGTTAAGATGTACCATGACTTAAGATGTATTATCACTATTTGATGACTTATTTTTATAAACCTTGAAATGAAAATGAGTTAAGATGTACCATCACTTGTTGCTTAAAATCCCTAAAAAATTATTGAGACATATGTAGAATTGGTAATTACCATTTTTCATAAACAGTTTTCAATCAAAAACATTTTTCAGTGATATTTTTTGGTTGCATTAAAATTTTCCTAATTTATATTCCGAACCATTTTTCACCCCGTACAAATATATACAACCATATTATTTTTTTCTGCAATTTCACTTTTAGGTAACATCTCGAACCAATTTAGAACCGAAGTGGTGCAATAGATCTATGAATAACAAGTGCCTAAAATCTCCCAAAATAATTGAGACATATTTAGATTGGGTACTCACCTTTTTTTCAAAAACACTTTTCAATCAAAAAAGCTTTTCTAGTGATATTTTTTAGTTTCATCAATGTTTTTATAATTTACATTCCCAACCATTTCTCACCCAATACAAATATATACAACCATATTTTTTTCATGTAATTTCACTTTTAGACCCCATCTCTCACCCTATACAATTATGTATAACCATTTTTTTTTGCAAGTTCACTTTTTATGAATTTCACTCAAATGCGCAGCACATTTTTGATGCAGTTGTATTCTAAGAGTTATCTTACTAGTTGATTAGTAGTTTTAGTTTGATCTTTAATTTTTTGTACTTATTGTATATTTGATTTAGTTTTTATTGGATGATTTATTTTGTGTTTTCAAATAAATTTGCAAATTTTTGAAAGAATGTTTTAAAATAGGTGGAAGTCTAACCTTCACAAATTTCACAAATTTGATTACAACATAAAATAAAGAGTATGAAAAATTCAAAAATTTCATCAAATTTTCCTTTGACAAGTTATGAGGATCTGAAATTCTAAGCGGCCTGGGGTTTATTTAAATATCTTGAAATCGAATAAATTCAATTGTGATAAACAACAAAAGTAACATATCCTGAAATGAGTGAATGCTTTGATCATTAATATTTTGGACAATTAATTTTTTTTTTAATTTTAATTTTTAAATTAATATTTAATTTCTGATAAATAAATTTTAAAATCTATACAATTAACCTATCAAAATATTATAATATATCTTTTTTGTAAAAATGAATCTTATATTTATAATTAACAAATATTTAGTTTAAAATTCGATAATTATAATAAATTTTTGAAAAAATATATTTATTAATTAAATTAAATTCAAAAATTAGTTTTATAAACGGATTACAATAAACTAGGTCTTGGCGCGCTTATAAATTCTAACACGGCTCTGCTGTCGGCTTAATAGGGTGGTGCCAGCGCACACCGTCCTTTATCCCTATGATCGCGCTGCAGCCCAATAACGACTGCTGGCGAATAAACTATGCGATTCTTGCAGACTACGCTGGTTCTTGGTAAAGCTTGAAAGTTGTAGATTGGAATTCTTTGCACTGGCGAAGACTAAGGGTGCCGGCGGCTCTCGTTATTTCACATATTTAGTGAAACATTCAATGTTGGTAGGCTGCAACCCTGCCAAATAGGAGATTACCACGATTAACCAGTCAATCGTCGTCGGCTGCAACACGTCCCACACGGCACGGTATCCAACTTGGTCTACAATTGACAATATTCAATGCCTATGGACAGCAGTCGCGCTTCCTATAAATGGACGTCCTCGCGGGAGAGTTTCTCAAGTCTCTCATTTCCTCTGAGAAATATGGCACCGTCTAATGAACAGATGAAGAGAATCGTGATTGGGTTGATTGCCGTCTTCTGTTGTGCAATCGTCACTGGTAAATTAGCATTACCCAACTATTCTTTAATTTTTGAAATGCAATTGTTATTCAAGACTTAACATCGATTGAGTTGTATTAAACTGATTATTTTTCTTCAATTGGTTGTGCAGATGGTGATAAAATAGGAGTGAACTACGGGATGCAAGGAGACAACCTGCCACCTGCAGACCAGGTGGTAACTTTGCTGAACGGCCACAACATCGGGAAAATGAAGCTTTTCAATCCAGACGGTGGTGCATTGAATGCTTTTGCAAATTCTGGGATCGATGTAATCGTAGGAGTCAGTAACAACGATTTGCAGGCCATCTCCTCCAGCCAGGACTCAGCAAATGGTTGGGTTAATGACAATATTGTGCGCTATTCCAGCACCAGTATTAAATATATTGCGGTGGGCAACGAGGTTTTGCCTAGCACGCAGTACGTATCGTATCTTGTTCCAGCCATGAACAACATTCAAACCGCGATCCAGAACGCCAATCTGCAGAACATCAAGGTCTCTACCCCCCATGCCTTCAATGTTATAGGCATCAGTTACCCGCCTTCACATGGAGCATTCAGCGACGATGTGAAGGATACCATGAGCTCTATACTCAAATTTCTTTCAGATAACGGGGCTCCGTTCATGGCCAATGTGTATCCATATTTCAGTTACGCCAGCGGCACCAACGGCATTCCTCTGGACTACGCTCTCTTTCAGCCCACGGCTACGCCGGTGACAGACGGAGATCACAGCTACAGAAACTTGTTCGATGCGATGGTGGATTCTATTTTCTCCGCAATGGAAGCCTTGGGATATTCCAATGTCCCGCTCATTGTTACTGAAAGCGGATGGCCTTCTGCTGGCGCGGATGCGGCCACAACTGAGAATGCTCAGGCTTATAATAACAATCTCATCCAACATGTTTTATCGAATTCGGGGACACCCAAGAGGCCTGGTACGAACATCGAGACCTATATCTTCGCTCTTTTCAACGAAGACCAGAAAACTGGGGACGAGATAGAGCGTCACTTTGGGCTCTTCAACCCTGATCAAAGTCCTGCATACTCTGTCAACTTTTCTCCAAATTGACCGCACTTAATTATTTGTATGCAAAATGCAATGATATAAATCTATAGAGGATGCTACATAAATAAACATCCTCCGTTCTTAATAAAATGTGAATGGCAAAGAACCGAAGCCGTCACAGAGTTACCTATCTTGTTTAGTGAAGGACCACACTTTGGATTTCTAATGAATATACATATTTATAACAGGTTTTGAAAACAATTTACGTAGACGCACTAAAGGCAGCCTACCAAACAAGTGGGATTGAGAAATTTTAATGTTTGAAATGAATTGTTAGTCCAGCAAGATATGATAGATGGTGGTCAGGCAAACCACAAAAAATAAATCCATAAATAGCGTAATGAGATTTTCCCTACTGAAAGTAGTGGACCACCAGAGAGTCAGTTCAATTCAAAGGTTGAGTTTACAATCGTCTCCTTTAATGATTTAAATCCCGATAAAGGTTGACTTTACAATCATCTCTTTCAATGATTTGAATCCAGTTAAATAGGGGACAAAAAACAATTGAATCCTGTTAAAATAGGGGACAAACAACAATCTTAAGAATTATTTTAACAATTGTGATTTGGCGGCAATATCACTGAGTCATTGGGCGGTAATATCACTGTTATTTTCATATATATATATATATATATATATATATATATATATATATATATATATATTTTCCATAAAATTGTAACAGAAAAACCATTATGAGAAATTATGAATCAGAAAATTATAATTAAACTTACTTCTTTTTTACATAAAATTATAGTAAGGAAACAATTATGAGAAATTATGAATCAAAAAATCATAATTGAGTGTGTGTTTAGGAGTAGTCTACTTAGGGTGTAGAATGACCCGTTTTCCGGCACCGGTTGGAAAATCGTCCGGCTCCGGCCACCGGAAACCTCTCTGTCCTCTGCCACCATCCCCTAGCTCCGCCACCCTCTTTCTCCGCCACCCTCCCCTGATAGTCCTGACATTCCCTAACATTCTCTCGCAAAAAAATCTGAATGCAGTTAGAGCGCCTGACATCCCCTGACCGATCGGGGACGAGCTGGAATTCATGCCGCGGAGTATTATGGCCGGTTCGAAATGGTCACGCGCGCTCACTGCAATTACTCTTCGACCCGGCGCTTCCCACTCTGCGATTCCGCTCTGCAGCTCCCCCAGTGCTTCCCGCTCTGCGATTCCGCTCTGCAGCTCGGATAGACTACTCCCTTTGGTTCTCCTTTTCTTGGCCTATGTTCTGTATTTTCAATCACAGACACGCATAAAATTTTCACAAGTTTCGTGATTTTAATTCCCCATTGACCTGTTCCAAGTACTGTGTGTTATGGGTGAATTGTACAAGATTAGTTTGTTCAGAACCAATGGTTTCTGCATTCATTGAGCTCCAAATGGAAAGAAAATTTATGCAGATTTCATTTAGTCTCCTCTCTGGGTTTTACAGAGCCACGGTTTTTTCTTACCCTTTATCTTTTTGTACGTAGATCGCTTCACCATGAGGAAAACATAAGGGTGCTTACATTTGTTCTCCTTCTGTGCCTACCAAGAATCATTGTAGAAGTCTACATTAATGTAGTCAACCCCAACATTGAGATTCTGAAACAGGGCTATTTTGGCAATGAAGGAAAGATACCCAAGTACTTCACTGAAACCCGTTCTGTTTCTATTGTGGTGGATCTGCGCTTGGAACATGCATAGGAAGAAGGCCATATTGTAAGTTGGGTGCCGCGGAGGATGAGTGGTCGAGCTTAACCAAATCAACAACGAGGGGCATATTTTCTTCGTCTGGACTACACTATGGCGGGTTAGTTGTGTAGGCATTGTACACAACAACCCCGAACATAGAAGAAACAGTGAGAAATTGTGTGTGGCCATTTAAATCTATAGGGAGTTGACCTATATCCAAAATCCAAGTTGTCTCCTCTGCTGCAATTTCAAAATTTGAAAGGAACCACTACCTGTTAGGTTGATTGGAGTTCCCTTAATATCTTAATATGATTTTTTGTTCACGGATTGATGTGTTGAGGATTCCACTATGAATTGGGTCAATGAGGCAACAGATTGATGGGTTGAGGATTCCACTATGAACTAGGTCCACGAACCACCCGAGCATTGTAAAAGGCTACACATTTCTAATTACAAGTTCTTTGTTTGATTATGCTTGAGTTTGTAATCAAAATTTGAGGTTAGGATGAAATTACTTGAAAGGGATATGAGCAAGAAAGGTTGAGGGGATCGAGAAGAGGCTGGTGAGGAGAATGCGAACATAAGACCTAAACTAGATGCAAACAACACTTTTCTTTGAGATAAAAGAGAGGATAATTCTGAGGCAAAACCTAGATTAATGGTTCACAATTTTCAAGTCCATCTGACAGTAGTGATCCAGAACTATACACTTATGAAAGAATACGATCACTCTCAAAATCAGACGGACAGCTGGGACTTGCTTGCTGCATAATACAGAAATTGCAGAGTCAAATATCAAAACGCATCTGTTGTTTTTTTCACCCGAAGAAATCAGGTTTAGAGAAGTTCTCAGGCTTACAGGGATTGTACCACAAGACATGTAAAGACGAAACTCGATTAAAAATTCTACGGGAATAGCCAAAAATGTCTCAGATTCTTGTATATCAATACGAGCAAGATGATATTATTTGCCTCTATATCGATTATAATTACAGTGATTAATCTTCTGAATTCCCCCCTGTCTAATCAGTGATGGGCTTCATCATGAGAAAAATGCTTCCTGTTTCTTTACCTCTTACTATGTTAAAGTGGGCTATTCCGTCAAACAAGACCCATTAGTTATCCAATTTTAATATTGCAGTGCATTTTGAAAATCATTTTATCTGCAGGAGAACGGTTGTGAAGGTTTATCTTTCTAATAAATTCATGTAAGTCGATGATAATTTAAGTCTGATTTTTATCCTCAAAATCTAGAAACAATTTAAGTTTGATTTTATGCCTGGAAATTCTCAAATAATCTCTTTTTAGATGATGTACTGCCACCTGAGCCTGCCATTTGTTGCTGACAGTCTTTATCCATTTTAATGTGCTCTAGATTGTGCATACCAAAACAGTCCCTTTAAAGTTAAAGACGAAATGTAACAGTAGAATAATGCTCTACATATTTCCAGCTAATTACCAAAGTCAATATTAGTTCGAAGGAATAAGAGTTAGCATAAAATGGTTGCACATTTGGAGGAACTGATATCTTCAACAAAATTACTATCACAATCTCCTCAATCATAGACATACATACTGCAAAGTGTGCAACAGGTTCTGGTTGCATATAATGACCCCATTTTTGCTGTCCATATCCTCCCTGTTAGTTTAACATTCGATTACAAATTCGTGTACTCCTCCGAGTCAATATTGCAAAACTATGGTCATGCATTGGTCTAATTCAACATGCACATGATTGGGCTTATCTTTTGGTCACAAAATCTATTGAAGCTAACACTAAAGAATTTGGTTCCTTTGCTAGGAACTTTATCTCACCTTATATATCTGAGTGAAGTGAAAGATGAAAAGTTCACAAAACAAGTTTCAAAAGGATCGAGAAGCATTCATTTCCTCTTGAAGTTACAATTCTCAAAGTCCTCATAGAAAGTCGGATTCAAAATAGCTTCCATTTGATACATTCCAATTCTTGAAATTCTTTAAGTAATGTCAACTTCACAGGGTTGCAAAAGCGAGTTTGAACTTATCCATTCCTTTACAATCACATTGTTTTTATAACAAGATAACAAGAAACTTGCATAATTGTCTCACTGCAACACTTGATTCTGCTACAAACTGGAGGAAGGATTCAACCATTGCCAGTGACCTAGACCTCTGTTCAGAGTCAAAGAATCGGCCTGTACTTCTCTTGAGAAGGGACAGTGGATAAGCAAATGGTTGATGGTTTCAGACTCAACTTTGATCTTCAGTTTTACTCAGAGTGCGTCAAGTTGGGTGTTCAAGTAGAAATGCCTACATCTGGGGTTTGGAGTCGTTTCCCATGTTTGAATTGTTGAACTGTTTGTGCACTATTTTGTATCTGGTGTTTTCTATTGACTTTCATGTGGGTGAATATTTTTTAGTTTAATTTCCAATTCTGAAATTTAGTTGTCCACTTGTCTACATAACCTGGTTAAATCACCATGACCGTGGAGTACTCACAGTTGTTTGTGCCCCAATCCCAAGGAAACCAAGTCAGACATGGCCCAGTGCCCTTGTGGTTGACTAAGACTTCCCGAGGTGTGATTTCATGTTGATAAAGCAATGTGATAAAACATTGTTGTCACTAATGGTGAGATAATTATCAAAGTGATTGTCAATGGTCATATAGAGGTTGCCTATGTTTATTGGTTCATCCTTGACAAGGTCCAACATTTGTTTCATTTGGATATTTATGCTCATTTGGAAGCGTAAGACGTTCCATTCAGATTGCCAATGATAGTCCCACTTAGTCACAAGCTGAAATTTTAGGTCCCTATTCCTATTATCTGACATGTAATCATGATTCAGCACTGTATATCTAACTGAACATCAGTGTTTTCTTGTGGAGCACATGTACTTATGTGAAAGGATGGGTGGCATCAACCAACCTAAACCTGAAGATACTAATAAAGGAAGCCCCCACAAAATTTTGCATAAGAATGACTATGATTGACCAGTAGATTTGTTGAATGTGGATTTAAATGCATCCAGCTCAAATGGAACTGCATTTGGGTTCAACAGCAGTAGGAGAAAATTCTATCTACTGTTTTTGGTAATGAATAATTTTTAGACTTATTATATGTTAGTTCCCAAATGGATTCGTGATACCTAAAGTGAAGAGAGTTAAGAGATAACCATAATATTTTGATTAGTAAAGATACAAGCAATATATTACCATGTGCGCTGCAAAAGAAAATAGTAATGTATACATGCAGCCAGGAGAGAACTTAAAATCTGCTTGAACCTTTGCAGGTCAACTCTGCTGAAAACAAAAATGCAAGTTCTTTTCAACTAAAACTCATATATAAAACATGTAAAAAGTGAATTCTAACTTGATGGATCATTTATTTTAAAACTCATAGATGTATTTGGGTCCTATAATGAGCATTTCATCTATATAAAGTGGTGATTGCTAAATGTGTTTTTTGCAGAATAGTTGCCAGTATTCAAAGTGTTGCAGTGTAAATGAACACAAGTTATCTGCTTTTTTTAATTATATATGATTGAAAAACATGTTGAGTATTAGGAAATAGATAATTTTCTACTTGTTTAACATGAATTTATTGTTATTTGTTTTTCAGGTTTTTGAAGTGTAAAAAATGGTGCAAAAGTGGCATTTATGCATTGAAGTGTCTTGCTTTCCAAAACCAGGTCGAGCAGTTATTAAATTTGTCCTTTACAATATGGCAACAAATCATTTAATTCATGAAAATAGAGAAGTGCCTGGAATGACGACAAACAATGAGGCATATTACATTGCCCTTGTTGAAGGGTTAAAAGAGGCAAAACAACATGATGTCAATGATATTGAAGTCTTCACCAACTCGGAGTTGATATGTAGTCAGATGAAAGGCATCTATCGGGTTCAGAAGGACAATTTAAAACCTCTTCATAAGGAAGCAATAAATTGGAGTTGTCAATTTCAACATTTTACCATCAATCACTCTGCAGATATTGAAAAGATGTCCACTGATATAATGTCCAGAGCATTTTTAAGCACATATGTAGATGCCAAATATGACATAGGATCACCATCCATTGCAACAGAAATCATTGATCACCATCAATATAAATCCCCATTGTGTGAATGGGTTGTCGTTATCATTTTTCTGGGGTCTATCATAGCATGGTTCTTTCACTAAAGAAGAACCTATTAATGTTTTATTTTTCCCCAACACGCAATGATTACAATTTTTTGTATGGGAGACAAATTTGTGGACAAATGTAATATATTCCATGTACATGGACAAATGTATTTTGAGAAAAGTAACTAGTTCATGATTTTGTGATTATCATCAATACATTATGATGTTGTCTGATCCTTGCAAACACCTTATCAGATCTTTGTTTCTGGAGAGATATTGATATGCTATGTGATTTGTTCGTAGGTTGTTGATCAGTGATGAAAGGTTTCTTTACCTATGTGTCCTCCTCATCCAATAGATAATAGATAGTTGTCTACTTGGGGTGGGAAATCTAGAATGGTATGTCAATGAGGTTTATGCATGCTCCCTCTTCAATTTCTCTCATCTCTTATAGTGAAAATATAGACATCCTTGTTTTAGGCATTGTTTCTATCGTTTAATTGTTGTTATCAATTTATAGGAAAAGTGCATGGTAGATGAGGTTTCCAGTTTTAGACTAGTGTGCATTAGTCTAGGAGTGAAGCTCTCTATTCTAGGAAACTTCTGAAAGCACCTTGGGCGCACTTTTCTAGAAGTTAATCAGGGTTGAATTAAGTTAATTAGGATGGTGCAATAGTAGTAGTGTCCCACTACTTTTGTTATTCATTCAGTTTACGAAAGAGCGGATCCACTTTGTTTGGTTTTCTTTCCGGAGTTAATAAAGAAAACAAAGATGTTTTTCTAAGTTCTGTTGTTTTCTTTTGTTGTTCAATACTTTTTGGTTAGCTAAAATGTCAAGCAGCCCAGAAAATCTATCTATATACTTGGACTATGGCAAACTCCAACATTCCATTCTTGAAGTTTGAAAGTCCTCCATGGGGTAAACCATTTTTTCCTTGGCAATCCTCATCCAGGAGAGCCAGTAGAGCTTCCAGATCTTATAGACTAGATATGCTTTTGTTTTTGTCTTTTTCTTTTCTAGGAGTGACCTTGGCAAGTGGACCCTGAATCCGTCTTTTGAACCTCCACAGGGGAATGCCCCAGTTAAACATTTACATTTTTCCCATCTTCATGTCAGTTTTCCTGAATTCATACATGTAATATGATGGACTCTATCTTCTAAATTTTATGAACTTTGTTGTCAGTTATTTGCAGCTTTTGATGCACGTATTCCTGTTCAGTTAATCACCCATTCAGTAACTTTTGTGGGAGTCATTTCTTTATTTAATTTCTCTAAGGAAACTGAAGGATTCATTGATGGACCAAATGTTAAGAGCTACTCAGATTAATCGAAACTCCAAATGGGTGTTCCTGTGTTCAACCCTAGTAAGAAGTCTAATCTGGTGTATGTATGATACATATACAGGGAAAGCACAGTTTAGTAATAGTTGCCAATAACCTTGTACATGAACTCTTGAAAGTATTTGAACACTGCTTAGAGAAAATATCCCCATTCAATCATAAAAGTAATATATGGTGTTTTCAGTGATTTTAACTTGCTTGTATTCAGAGAATCCATGAACAAATAAATATGCTTCTTGTATTTAAAGAATCTATCAATAAACAGATAACATGTGTGATGAGCTATTCTGTTGAGAATCTCATTTTTCATGAAGAACTTAAGCCCAAACTGCATGAAGAAAACAATCACGGTAATCAACTTATACATTAACTCATGAAAATATATGACCACTGCTCAGAGCAAAGATCAACATTCAATCATAATAGTATATGTTCTTTTCACTGGTTGAACTTGTTTGCATCCAGAAAATCCATAAACAAATAAATAAACTGGTTGTATTTAAAGATCTATCAATAAACAAATAACATTCATGATGAACTTAATCAACCTCCAAAGATGGAGGTGGAGATGGCAGGAATTAGATTTATACTCCATAAAGAAGATAATCATGGTAATAAGATGCATTTCAATGACTTGCACTAGAAAATATCGTTGTGATATATGCCATTACAATAAGACAGCTTACAAGTACTAATACCATACTGATAAGAGCCACATACTACAGAGAACCCAGAATGCAGGAGAGAAAGGGTCCAAAAATAAGGAGTGACCTTGGCACTTCCATGTTTAATTAGTCATCTCAAAAATACAATTTAAACAATGAAAAATTACACTTTTTTTTTGCACTTTAAAATAAGTTTGTACTTGAGGAAATTTGATCCATCTCGGCTCATGTTAGATCTGTGCTTAATATGGATCAATGCTAATTATTTTACTGTAGCCTATAGTCCTGGAACCTACAGATTTGAATCAGAGATATTCTATGCAATCTATGAAAGTTGTAAGTTGTTTTAGATGGCATGAGTATATTGACTACCATACAACTACATTTGAGTGTGATTGCACCCAATCACCGATGCTCAGAAGCTTTTTCACTGTTGGTACATAGCTCTTTCAGAAACTAGAACCTGTTACGTTTTCATCAATTTCATTCTTAACTTCTTTGTAATTCATCTATGGGGCTGTGTTTTTCTCAGTATGCTAAACGGTATATTTATGAATAATGTTGTTTCAATATAGTAGAATTTTTTATTTTGGGAGATTTCAATTTTCATCTTTCCTTCTGAATTATCCCCCCTATCTCAACATCATCAAGGCCTTCCTCAAGGACAATCACACTGTTCCATAAAAACAACCAAATGCCATAAACTTATAATAAATCTCTGGGGTTATAGAATTCCTGGCAGATGGACTAATACCTATTTCTAGTTTGTGGAGAATTCCCCATTTCCAATCTAGGAGGTGTTGTATTTTGATTACTAAAAAATTGCCATGAGGAAAAATCTAAATCAAGTGAATGTTGGCCTATGTTGCATGAGTTTCTAGAACACATAGGGGTGCAGGTGTTAGGAAGAGATAGAAGCTTTCCAAAATTTCAAATTAACACGTCTTGGGAGTGACAAGATATATATTAAAAAATAAAAACAAAAAATTTAAATCCAAAAAATAGGGGAATAAGGGAAATTTTCAAAAATACATAAGAAATTATTAATTAACTCTACGGTAACATACATACTGCTATCATTCATGATATCTATAATATTATTGAAACGGGCACATTATTATTGACCAATTTTAACCAACAGTGGCCATTAGTAAAATCTATCTAAATCCATATTTAAAATCTATCAAACTTTGTAGCATGGAAGCCTTCAATTGGTTCTGTTCTTCCTAAGATTTGATCAACATTTCATTATCTGCTCTGCATCTTTGAAGTTCTACTGTCAAGCTCTTCATAGTTTCTGCAATATTGGGAGAGGCCTTTTTATTTGTTTGTCCATTGGACTCAGTTTCTAAATTTATCCCATTCAGGTCCTCACCTATGATGTCTACTTCATGGTCACAAATATTACACCTCGCTCAACCCAACAAGACTAAGCCTTTACCACCTTGACTGAACAGTAGGCACTGTGCACAACAACAACCCACTAGCTTAAATGACAACAAAACATCATTCTAACATTTGATTTGATTAATGAAGTTTTATGCCCGTCCTGGCCTAGTGTTGTGCTTGCCCTAAATTCATTATATCATTTCTATTTATAACCCATAATAGCTTCAATGTTGTAGCATAAGCCAAGTGAGTTTCCATAACATAGGTAGGATCATTTCTTTTCGTGTATGCATATAGTAGTTAGATAACTACTAAATGTATGTAAGTGTAATGTAGATAGCCTGAAAGCATTACGATTCTTCTAGGAGACCTTTTCCAATCACGGTGTCCAGAAGAGAAGCTTGGTAGGACAAAGCCTGTGGTTAGGCAAACGCTCCATTGGGATTTTCTTAACTTGGATTTACCACTTGAATAGATCATCAAACATTTATATGGTTTTGTTCCTAAGCCAATTGCATAAAAGGGATTTACTTCCAATTTGCTTGAATGAGTATCTAGTTGATTGCTTAGAGTTGGCAACTTGGCATTACCTTGCATTGCATATATGATTGAGAAAATATAATAGAAACTATTTGCTTTTGATTATTAGAACTTACAGCCAAATTTTTCTTCCATTAAATTGTTTTTTGTCATTTGTTTGTAGCATAAGTTATAAAGCCACTAATGCCCTAAACTCTGCATATACAGTGCTTGTATCCTGCAAGTCTACACCCGGAAATTGGTAATTAAGTGTGTAGGATTTAAACCAATAAATTGACCAATATTTGTGTTCCTTGTTGTTTAACTTGGTTAATTCATGTCTTACAATATTACCAATTTTGTGATATCTCTACAAGAAAGTTAACCAGCAAGTCAATTTAATCAATGTCAATTCATTGCTCACTAAGGGAATGCTTTTTTCACGTCAAGTGCCTACCTATGGAAAGAAAATTGCCCATGAGTAGCACTTCGGAATGTTCAACATTCATGCAAAAGATGAGTGTTATCTTCCATTTTAGGTCTGGACTTAATGCAATCCCTAAATAATCATGATTATAAAGTTTTTCTGATATAAATATACATAGATGTGGGTCAAAATATTAGACACATTGATAATTAATAACATGGAATGCTATCATCAATTTCAATGCTGAACAGGGGTTTGTCGAATCTTATAAGTTTTTGCATTAAGATGAATCACATCAGTTCCTCATTTTCCGAAGAAGTTAGATAAAAATGTCATAGTGCACAATGAAGCATTGTCAAGTTAGTGGTTCAGGTCATTAATTGACAAGAGGAGGGATCATCTACAGCACAAATGACATGAGGAAGGCATCAAAAGCATGGACAACACCATGATTTCTTATGTAAAGGAGACAAATGTGTTGGTTGGTATGGACATATTTTTTATTTGTGTACTTTATAAAACTACAAACTTGTATTTATGTAAGCATTGAAGGTTATAGAGTATGGACAGGATGTATAATGTATTGGTTGGTATGGATGTAAGGGTTTATTTGTTTACAAGGAGAAAAAAGAAACTATAGCCTCTAGAAGTGATTCATTATGTCCATCTACACAAAGATATGATATGCAGATCCATGATGGAAAGATAATAAATTCACACAAGCATCCAATGTATCAAACATTGACACTTGAATATGCAATACCAAGCTTTCAAGTGGTATCAGACCTGGGCATGGGAAAGTTTGTAATCTTCTTCAAAAATACCAAATCAGGCTTCAAAATTCCAAACAAGGGGTTTGATTTGTGTCTTGTTTGCTTCATGTTTTTAGAACTCATGGAAAAGTTGGTTGTGCAATTGGTAACAGAGTTCATAATTGAAGCATTAGAATAACTAAGAATGCACGTTTCAGGTTGACTTGGTTCAAAAGCAACAGGTTCAGAAAATTGCACATCAAGATGCTATAAACCCAAGAGATTCTTTCTTAAATATGAACACCGTAAATAAAATTAGATTTGTTTTGATCATATAACAGATCTAACATTTGAGAATATATTTGAAGAACAATTTAGATTGATGTCTAAAACACTAATTCATTCCCAAATTGTGGTGTGTATACAACATTGTTACAGCTTAGTCTGCAATATTAGACCAATTACGTGAGAAAATACAAAAACATTGCAATAAAAAGAACCAACAATTGAATTTGTTGAACAATTACAGAGCCATGTGAATTAACTTGACATTCCATGTCAAAGTTCAAAATTTCATGAAACTTCAAGAGAGTAGTGGCATATAATTGAACTTTTACTTTTGCATTGATGAGAGCTCAAACATTCCTCGGTGCTCATCAGGCACCCATATTTTTAATATTGCACTGATGAAGGCTCAAACTTTCCTCAAATTTTGCAGGCACCCATGTTCTCAATGTACCTAGAGCCTTCTGAAACAGCCCAACATTCCATGTCAAAACACAAAGTTTCATGAACTTTAAGAGAACAGATTATGTCCAATAACAGATTATGAAAAAGGTATTTTTACAACAACATAATAATGGGAAAACATAAATATACTTATCATATGATAAAGGGCCACCTGACGACGCCATAATAACCTAGCTTATCTATTCTTTGTGCATACCTCATTGATTCCCACTAGAGTTGAAGTCCTTCTGTAGATGATCAGTCATGGTAGAAGATGATGCTTCTCCACTTATTCTATAGTTACATAGAAAAATGTCAAACGTTATCGTAAAGAAATTTTCTAGAGCATCAAGGTATATGTACACACACAATGAAAGAGTGTCAAATGTACCTGGCATGGCAAGTAAAGTTGGATGGTCTTGCATCTCCCTTTGGTCTTGGGTTATTGCCATGGTTGGGGATTGTTGCATTGCTGTAAAAATAAACATACCACATGTTAAAGAATAGTGATGATTAAATACTTAAATCTAAAATCATGACTCTATTCAACACATGAAACTAACCTGGAACCATAGAGATGGCATTATTTGATCGATGACGTCCTCGCTTATTGAGGTATCGAAACTCAAATGGTTCATATTCTGATGGATCAACATTTAAATCAATTTCCAAACCATTGTTTTTTCTGCTGCTTCTTCTTTTCTTTGTGGGGCTAAGGAAACTCTTCTTTCTCTTCAAAGATGGATCAAGAGATTCCAATCCAGGTGTGAAGTCAAAATCAATAACCTGCAAATTATTGAATTCATCCAACATTTTTTTAAGCATATCAGTCAACTGGATTGTCTTCGCCAAAGTAGTAGGAAGATTATCTAAAATGAGATGTGTATAGCTAAACAACTCCTCCCTTACCAAATGAAGTGCCTCAGCATCTTCATAAACAACATTTGTGGCCATAAGAGTAGCATCGACATCTTCATCATGGTTTTGAGGCTCTATATTGATCTCAGGTGGGTCATTGCATATGTTATCCTCTGCATGCTGATGAATCAATGGATTTGAATTATCCGATTGGAAATACAACCAATTAAATTTTATGGCATGCTTGCAAATGTTTCCACGGATAGACCATGGACATTCACACGTTATAAAATCCTTACGATACCAGGTGACAAGGTATTTTTTATTTCGATCTGTCTGACTTCTCACCCAATAAGAACGGGTTATGTTCTCATGAGGACAACAATCAGTATCCATAATTTTTCTTGCTCGTTCCACTGATGATTCTAGCTGCTTTTCTCTCTTGTAGTTGTTTAGAAATCCTTCTTCTTTTAAGATTTCCTTGAAACGATAACAAGGTTCAACTGTTGTTAGTAGCATATGCAATAACCAATCCATCCTCCGGGCACATTTTTTCCTTCTGTCAGATAGAAATGTTGTTTTTAGGTAACAATGGTATGACTCAACAGCATTATTGGTCTCCTGATTTGCATGAGGAAACTCCCGACAACCTTTCACCCACATACCTAATTGCAAATAGAACGATGTCAGTCTCACTATATCACCTTTATAAAAGGAAAAAATGCATATAGTATGAAAAAATGTTTACTTACGAATCTTATCTCCAGTGACCCAATTCTTGTTGAAATAGTCTAAGAACTTCTCTTCATCTCCAAACTTGATAAAAAATTGATTGATTGCATCTTCCACTTCATAATTGAGAGTGTGTTTCATGATGAAACCTAACTCACTGAACATCTCTTTGGCTTTTATGGAACTAGTGGCCAACCGATTGACATTTTTCAACCAAGCCCTCCGTACATGCCAAACGCATAAGATCACATCACAACCTGTGATCCTCCTGCCATATTCAATGCATTTTAGTGTGGTATTTAAAAAAAAAATGCAAGTTTGGTTATATCATGACAATGTTAAGTTACCTCAAGGCACTGATTTCAGCCAGTGCATCATCAACCATGAAAGCATTGACTTTCCAATCAGGACGGGTTTGGAAACAGTTGCGCATGAGCTGCTCCAGCCATATTGCAATATCATCTGATGTGTTTCGTGATGCCACGACCCATGCAACAGGCACCCCGCTTTGTTGTTCATCAAATGCCACGAGTGTATACAATTGATACTGTCATTTTCAACATTACATAAATTCAAATACAAGTTATTAATCATTTACAATGGATACAACTTAAATAAATATATTCAATAAATCATTGGCATATGACTTACCCCATATTTGTTTGTGTTAAATGTTGAATCCATGGCTATTAAGCTATTGTGCGATAGCTTGACCATTGTCTCCAACATCCACTTTGTTTGAATCCCTGTTATAAAAGGGACCTCCACACCATTGGGCTTTTGGTAAAAGAAAAAATCTTCCCGATGCTTTTGATACCAAAGGTTTACACTCATTTCATCCTTTTTGTGAAGTTGGTAATTTCCCTTCGCCAACCTATTATAAATGTTTACAATATCTTTCCTGCATAAGAAGAAATCTCTATCTCGAGCTGCCACATCGATGTCAACATGTCTCTTAATGTGTGTTCTATACACTACATCAATAGGCACTCCCAAAAAGAAACAACTCTCTACATATCCAACAATGTCCCTCGAAAGCTTTGGCCTAAGCAAGGCCCTGGTCTCACCTGAAGTGTCACATTGACCATGACAAGCCCAACCTTCCCCATCTTCATGTTCATATATATTGAAAGTTAATATTGCTCTATCAGGAATTTCATGCATAACTTTCACAATAAAGTAGCATTGGCAACCCCTCTTCTGCACAAATGAGGTCCTTCGTTTAGCTGAAATATTTCCTCTTTTGTCCTCTGGGCCAAATGAACAATGATAACTAAACCAAAAATTTAAATTGTTAGTACATACAAAGAAAGATAACCGTGGTTTCAAAATATCTAAACAATATATATTTTAAATACTCACATATCATATTGCAATGCAGCAGTAGATCTTTCTTTTGGTTTACCCTTTGTTTTTCGTACGAATTTACATGGAGCAATAGGATTTTCTTCCTCTCCTTTGATAAAGTCAGCAACTGGTCGTAACGGGATTACAGCAACATGATCAATACCATTGTTTTTTGTATTTATTTCTGCCCAAACCAAGTCTTTACTGGAGAAAGTCATTTTGCCTTTGAGGTCTTGCACCTCAAGATCCATGATATATTGCCTTTTCTTTCGCTTGCCCATTTTGAACTAATCTGGTCAAACAATATGCAAGGACATCAAAACCAAAATTTCAATCTTAGCAAGTTATTCAACATATATATAAATATAAAACCTCTTTTATGCTTTTTTTGAAGTCTAAAATATCAATCACTCAATAATGACAAAAATAAATAGCACAAAAGGATGCAAAAAATTTGGGATGCAAGCATTTCCTTTAAGATGTTGCTTCTTGCCTCGTTCACTTTCAACAAGGCATTCCTTAAAGGAAATATTCCTTTGAGAACATGAACAAATGCATTACTTAAAGGAAAGATTCCAACAAACCGTACATCTTCATTTTGTGTTTGTTTCTATCCACTCTCATATTGATACTGTATACTAACAACAGAGATATTGAAACTCACTTTATTTGTTTTGTTCATTGAAAATTGAAGACAATTTTTTTGATGAAGGGGTTTCTTGCTATAAGACTTTGTTTGTAATGTTCAAAGCCAGTTTCTTTACATGAACTTGAACATTTGTACATTTTTAAAAAAAGTATTTCCTGCTTTGCTTCAAGTAAAATGGTAAATGAAAATGGAACAGAAGCACATCCATCAAGTTAGAATTCACTTTTTACATGTTTTATATATGAGTTTTAGTTGAAAAGAACTTGCATTTTTGTTTTCAGCAGAGTTGACCTACAAAGGTTCAATCAGATTGTAAGTTCTCTCCTCGCTGCATGTATACATTACTATTTTCTTTTTCAGCGCACATGGTAATATATTGCTTGTATCTTTACTAATAAAAATATTATGGTTATCTCTTAACTCTCTTCACTTTAGGTATCATGAATCCATTTGGGTACTAACATATAATAAGTCTAAAAATTATTCATTACCAAAAATAGTAGATAGAATTTTCTCCTACTACTGTTGAACCAAAAGGAAGTTCCATTTGAGCTGGATGCATTTAAATCCACATTCAACAAATCTACTGGTCAATCATAGTCATTCTTATGCAAACTTTTGTGGGGGCTTCCTTTATTAGTATCTTCAGGTTTAGGTTGGTTTATGCCACCCATCTTTTCACATAAGTACATGTGCTCCACAAGAAAATACTGATGTTCAGTTAGATATACAGTGCTGAATCATGATTACATGTCAGATAATAGGAATAGGGACCTAAAATTTCAACATGTGACTAAGTGGGACTATCATTGGCAATCTGAATGGAACGTCTTACTCTTCCAAATGAGCATAAATATCCAAATGAAACAAATGTTGGACCTTGTCAAGGATGAACCAATAAACATAGGCAACCTCTATATGACCATTGACAATCACTTTGATAATTATCTCACCATTAGTGACAACAATGTTTTATCACATTGGTTTATCAACATGAATTCACACCTCGGGAAGTCTTAGTCAACCACAAGGGCACTGGGCCATGTCTGACTTGGTTTCCTTGGGATTGGGGCACAAACAACTGTGAGTACTCCACGGCCATGGTGATTTAACCAGGTTTTGTAGACAAGTGGACAACTAAATTTCAGAATTGGGAATTAAACTAAAAAATATTCACCCACATGAAAGTCAATAGAAAGCACCAGATACAAAATAGTGCACAAACAGTTCAACAATTCAAACATGGGAAACGACTCCAAACCCCAGATGTAGGCATTTCTACTTGAACACCCAACTTGACGCACTCTGAGTAAAACTGAAGATGAAAGTTGAGTCTGAAACCATCAGCCATTTGCTTATCCATTGTCCCTTCTCAAGAGAAGTACATGCCAATTCTTTGACTCTGAACAGAGGTCTAGGTCACTGGCAATGGTTGAATCCTTCCTCCAGTTTGTAGCAGAATCAAGTGTTGCAATGAGACAATTATGCAAGTTTCTTGTTATCTTGTTATAAAAACAATGTGATTGTAAAGGAATGGATAAGTTCAAACTCGCTTGTGCAACCCTGTGAAGTTGACATTACTTAAAGAATTTCAAGAATTGGAATGTATCAAATGGAATCTATTTTGAATCGGGATTTCTATGAGGACTTTGAGAATTGTAACTTCAAGATGAAATGAATGCTTCTCGATCCTTTTGAAACTTGTTTTGTGAACTTTTCATCTTTCACTTCACTCAGATATATAGGGTGAGATAAAGTTCCTAGCAAAGGAACCAAATTCTTTAGTGTTAGCTTCAATAGATTTTGTGACCAAAAGATAAGCCCAATCATGTGCATGTTGAATGAGGCCAATGCATGACCATAGTTTTACAAGATTGACTCGGAGGAGTACAAAAATTTGCAATTGAATGTTAAACCAACAGTGAGGATATGGACAGCAAAAATGGGGTCATTATATGCAACCAGTTTTTAACCTGTTGCACACTTTGAAGTATGTATGTCTATGATTGGGGAGATTGTGATAGTAATTTTGTTGAAGATATCAGTTCCTCCAAATGTGCAACCATTTTATACTAACTCTTATTCCTTGGAACTAATATTGACTTTGGTAATTAGCTAGAAATATGCAGAGCATTATTCTATTGTTACATTTCATCTTTAACTTTAAAGGGATTGTTTTGGTATGCACAATCTAGAGCACATTAAAATGGCTAAAGACTGTCAGCAACAAATGGCAGGCTCAGGTGGCAGTACATCATCTAAAAAGAGATTATTTGAGCATTTCCAAGCATAAAATCATACTTAAATTGTTTCTAGATTTTGAGGAACATAAAATAGGAACTTGCTGCAGATTCTAGGCCACAAAATGAGCATTCAAATCCATCGAAGACAAAGCATTCCAGGAGAAATTAGTAGGTCAAAATTTACTCCAAATTTTGTGGACTGATGTAGCAATCACATCCCAATTTTCTTGGCACCAAATCAGCAATTCCAGATTTGCAGGACATAGTTGGCAGTGAAAGGACAAGTGGCAATAAAAGTTCCAAATCTTCAGGCATAGGATAAATCCACCAGCAGCTACAACAATTCGAATCCATTGCAACCACTTTTATTTTTAGCTTATTTGTTATGAATATGGTTCATAGACATCATAGTAAAGTCTTGAAATAGAACCATATAAATGATAAACAACTATAACTAGCAAATGAGCCAGTCCTTTGACTCTAGAACTACTCTGGTTTTCAATATCAATGGTTGTTCCTGAATTCTATCAACAAAAATTGCAATGTTTTCTTTATACTCTTGAAGATGAACCTTCGTTAAAAGACTAAAACAGAGTACCGGGAAATTTTTTGTACGTTTTGACCAATATGGCTTGGATCTAATAGTTGTGAATATGCCTTATGTAACCAACATGAATATCACGTGGGTCTTTATACTGTGAATACCAATCCACACGAAAAAACCATTGGGTAACCAACAATGCAAAATAATTGAACGTGAGACATTGTACTTGTATTTGTGACTACAATGGCAACGACAAACATTATAGACTACGGCATTTTGTAGTTATCTGTTACAAAATCAATGTTTCACTATCGGAGGATTTTCTGTTTCTGACATGTGGGAAAATTGCCTTGTTTTGGTCATAAATCTGGTAATGAAATTGGGTAGTCTTATATGCAATATCCCATAGTATCTTAAAAATCACTAAAATTAAGATCCCATAAACATAACTTACACTCATCGCACTCAACATGAAACTTTTATGGTAAGTGTCTTAGAATAGTGTTTTCCCAAACTTTAGAAATGAGCCATACGTAAACATCCGTTTACAGAGCCTTTTTATAAAAAAATTAAATCAATGTTCAATAATTATTAATTTGTAGTAATCTGGCTTTGCTAGTCCTTAGAGGTGATTGGTTTTCCACTGCAATCACATGCTCATTTCTGAGCCTGCAATTTCAAAAAAGACTGCCCATTTTATTTTGAATTTCATTATCCAATGGTTCTGTTGGAGATTAATCAACTGCTTCTCTCATAGCTAAAAGAGGAGGAGGGGACAAAAGAAAACTTGCTCAGGGCTTTGAATGCCATTCCCAATCGAATAACCGAAGAAACAAGCAAGTTAAAGCTGGACAAACTTTCAGATGCTCTGAGGACAATACCCAAAATGTTGACAGAACATTTATCTGCAATGAAATAAGAAATATGTATTACCTTTACAAGATAACTGTAGGTACTATTTAATCGGGTACGCATAGTGGTCATGCGATTCTCAGGCAAAATGTAATTTAATTTTTTTAAATTTAATTATATGAAACTTATCGACAATGTAGATCCTTGGAGAAACGTCGGCAACGGTAATTGTATTGAGGACCTGCCTATGGGTCCTCGAGAACAACAGAGCTATCAGGATGAGGATAAAGAGGCTAAAAGAATTCTGCAGAGGGCAAGGAGAAAGAGAAGAATTAAAACTTCCTATAAATTTAAATAGGGTTAGGGTCGCTTTTAGCCATAAGTGGCTCATTATGAAAAATCATATCAGAGAATTATCGGAATATAAATTCTCAATTCATGTTGAAATTTGGACGCATCTGCCTAATGTAATCTTACTATTCTTATATGATTTTGAAATGAGCAATCTGAAGAGTACCTGGGTGGCGAGCTGCAGAGCGGAATCGCAGAGCGGGAAGCACCGGGGGAGATGCAGAGCGGAATCGCAGAGCGGGAAGCGCTGGGTCGAAGAGTAATTGCAGTGAGCGCGCGGGTGATCGTTTTGAACCGGCCATAATACTCCGCGGCATGAATTCCAGCTCGTCCCCGATCGGTCAGGGGATGTCAAGCTCTCTAACTGCATTCGGATTTTTTGTTAGAGAATGTTAGGGAATGTCAGGACTGTCAAGCGAGGGTGGTGGAGAAAGAGGGTGGCAGAACTAGGGGATGGTGGCGGAGGGCAGAGAGGTTTTCGGTGGCTAGAACCGGATGGTTTTCCGGCCGGTGCCGAAAAACGGGCCATTCTACAGCCTAGGTAGACTACTCCTATTACTACTACATAGTTTTTATTTTGACATATATATCCAATAAAATATATTGAGAACATGTAAACATTGAAAAAAAAAGCAAAAAACACTAAAATTTTAAAAAATAATAATTATAAATAAAAAATATTATGCTAAAAACATTTAAAAAATTAAAAAAAATACAATAGAAATAAAAAATAAGAGGTATAAATAAAAATTAATCGTAAAAAATAAAAAGTTAAAAACACAATTAACTTTTAAAAAAAAACCTAAATTTAAAATATAAATATAAGAAAAATCAGTAAAAAATTTAACAAAAAAATTTAAAATTTGACAAAAGGGGAAACATTAAAATAATAAATAATAGATGAGTAAATATATATATAAACAAACAACACACAAAAACATTAAAAAATAAAATAAAGCATAAAAATCACAATAAAAAATTAAAAAATACAAGCAACTTTAAGAGAAATAATTTAAAATCTTTAAAAATATAAATTGAAAAACAAAATATAAATCAAATAACATAAAATATATTTTATAAAAAAAAATATAAATTATATATATAATCTTATATATATATATATATATATATTAAATCGAAAAGAAAAAAACAAATTCTGAAATTTGGGATACGCAGCTCCCTCCCATCCCAGGGAGTCGTGCGGCTTGGGCTTGGGCGGGCGGTGAGCTTCCCGCAGCTCCCAGCCTGCTAAGGTGATCGTGGGGCCTAGCTGTGGGTGGTCAGGGAGCCTGCTGCAACTCCTAGCCCACCTAGGACTAGCTCCCGAGGCCCTAAGGGCATGTAGTGAGCTGCCCGACCCCAAATTTCAGATTGTTTTAACTTTTTTATAAATTTAAATTTATTTTTTTATTTTTATTTATTTCTCTTTTAATGTTGATATATATATATATTTGTTTTTTGGGGTTATTTTCACTTTAAATCTTATTTAATCATTTTTTCTAAAAAAATACTTAGAATGTCATCATTTTTAATACGAAATTCATAAAAATTGTTATTTTTTGTTTTTTTATTCAAAATTTTCATAAAAATATTTTATTTAACATGTTTTCAACCAAAAATTCCTTAAATACATTTTTTTAACTATATCTATATGCAAAATGTGCATTTTTTGTCAAGTGTTTAAAATGGTTATTTTTTAGTGACAATTATTTTATCTGTATTGATGTATTAATTAACAATATATGAATTTTTAAAAAATTATAACCTCAAAATATTAAAGTTAAAAAAAAATTTCAAGCTTTGGAAAACAAATTAAAAATTCCATTATAAAAAAATATTGCAAAGAGAAACAAAAAACACATGTTTGAAAACCATTAAAAAATAAACATCTTAGGGCAAAAAACAAGAATATGAATAAGCCAACTTGAAAAATGGTAAAATAATCAACATTTAAAAAAAATTATTCACACATACATTAGAATATTTAAAGTGTAAAAGATAAACCCCCTAAAAAAAGGGGGTTGATGCTGCATCAACACTTTTCAAAATCAACATGAAAATCGCTAACATTAAAAAAAAAGATTTCATACTTGATATATAAGAAAATTTAAAGTGCCAAAAATATGCTACAAAAAAAAGGTTATTCTTAATAACCAGTTTTCAAAATTGAGTGATTTTTTTCTACCTCAAAAAAACAGGTAATCGGTACAGTTTTTTAGTTTGATCAGTAACTATATTATTCACAACTCTAACTTAATGCTACAAGATATCTAAGAGATAGGCCCTTATCCTACTCCCTCAAAATTAAAAAAATAAAAGTGCTTTCAGTTCCTATGAACCGAATCAAAATAACACAAGAGAATACATTTAGTTTTGAGTCCAACCTAGCTCCAAAACACATGTAACAAACCATCACCTGATCCACTTGATAATTCACACCATTGATTGTGAAGAAGACCTTGGCATGTTGTGAGTTGTTATAATATATTAGCCTTAGCACTCATGACTATGCACAACAAAACTTCCCACGAAAACTTAGTTCCTCCTCTGATGATCTGCGAAAGAAAAATGCCAAATTTCTATAGCTCAATTAAGCCCTACCACAAGCATAGTGTGAACATCATGCAACAATTTTCTTCATAAACTCGGTTTGATGTCAATTTGCATTTCACATAAATGTAGAAACCTCAAATTGATTGCATGTTTTATTTCTTCCTTCTTCCTTGTCTTCCCTTGAAGTCCTTAAACTCAATTATGAGGTTCTCTAATATAGATGAATCACACCATTTATGTGATGGGATGTGTATCACCTAACTCATGCACCTCTTATGTTGGATGGAATTCACATCCCACCAACTGACTATACAAATGAGTGCTAACCTCATCTCTCCATGAAGTCAACCGATCACATTATTTAATTTCTATCATGGCAAGGTGTTGGATCAGTCGGCATGAGCAAGTCGACTCACTCCTTCATATAGGAAACCTCAAATTTGGGTGAGTGTTCATACTTCAGATGACCCATCCCCAACTCATTGCACTCTAGTGCGCTCATCTCAACAGATATAACACAGGCATACTTATCTTCATATTAACTTATGCTTGATCATCTTGGCTACCTCAAATTAGGCATTTTTGTCTCGACCATCTCATCTCTCTTAGTCAAGAAGCACTAAAATATCACATAATTGTCACAATTCGTGTGATGCTCATCTCGTCTTGCGACTCAACTTTCCCAACTCATGGCATTCGAGGACTCTCAAATGTGAGGGCCTAATAGTAGGGTTACCATATCAAAACCTTGAATGGATTGACCCTTTCATCATCGACATTTCTTGTTATAAGCTCACAATAGTGTGGTCATGGCAATGGGTGTTGGCTTAACTAGAAGTTTTCATGAGCTAGAACCTTGGCTCGATCAACCTAACTTTTGTTGAATCCCCTCATTCCATGGTTAGCAATATAAATGTCTATGAAAATGGGTAGTGTGCCAACTCTATAGTCCCACCACCTCAACGTCCATCACATAATCTCCTCAGCATCAGGCTCTTCTTACCTTAGTTCTATATCAAATTCAATTGCAGATACAAAGGTTTGAGGTCTAATACCCACACCTTCCTTTCACCATACTATTTTCTTGAGGTGGAGCCCATCAGGGCAGATCATCATGACATTGGGTTATTATTATTTGCTCTACTCCAACCTCAATTGAAATCTCCAAGGCCTAAGATTCGAGATCCAATAATAGGGTCCATCCGCAAACCACGACACTCCAAGCCATGTCACCCTAGGCCATGTCAACCAAAGATCTTGGTCGTCGTATGATAGGTCGATGCTAGTGCTCTGACATTCATGGTTACATCCTACTCCCACACTCTTTCCTTTGTTCACCCATGATAATGTTTGACCAGGGGCATAGGAGATTAGTGATGGGTGATGTCCTAATAATAGGCTTGCAAGACTAAAACCACTACCAAATTGAACAATCCTCCCTTAGTATTTTTCCCTCCTACATGCATAAGTTTTAATGCTTCAATGATGGGTGGACTTGCGTAATCAACATTCCATAGTGATTCAATCTTCCTCTAAGCCTCCCACTACCATTTACTCTTAAAAACACATTCCACTAGCCTCAAAACATTAATACAAAGGTTAACATGCTAAATCTCTAAGAACTGTGTTCACCCACAACTCTAACACTACTCAATATTCATTCTTAGCTCCAATAGCTCCTCGCTATCTCCTTGAAACCAATGTTTTCACTTTACTACCCTACAACCTTCCACCAATCCCCTTTTCTTCCTAAGACATCCATCCTTTGCCTCAATTCATGAGAGATATGGGATGGGCCTTGTGCTTTGCCCCTATACTACTAGTTTAGGGGCCTAGCAATATCTCCCAATAACATTTCTTCTATTTTCTATCAATGCATTTGGGGATTTAATCAACAACGGCTCCAGGAAATAAATGCAACTAGCTCAGGGTTTTTAATGACATGAAATTATTTTTCATTCAATTGCATCTCATAAAAAATATGGTAGGTACTATATTTTCTAGTTTGCAAGTGCCTTTATATATTAAATTCATGTTAGGTTTATGGCCTTCAAGGAACACAATCAAGGAAGCTTCCCTTAGATAATGCACTAGTAAGGGATTCCTTCATTTAGTTGTATTCAATTATCTTTTAAATAATTAGGTTTAAAATCTTAGTTGGTGCATCACCCAGCCATGGCTCTCAATGTTGGGAGTACAAACATAATGTCATATTACATAAATCGGGGGAAAGTGAGGGATCTTACAAACCCCACCACCTTGAAGGAACACCATTGTTAACATTCTATAAACAGAGGACAAAAATAAAAATTGAGGTTGATAATTCTAGCATTAGCAATATCTTCCATGTCCTAGGTTTCCATTTTAAGCCATTTCGATCATTATCCGTGCTCTAGTCACCTTTGGACTATTTAGTATTCTAACACATTCCAACTTGGTTTTCCATTGTTGCACATAGCATCCATAGTGAACAAATTCATCTCATTACCTTCCTCGAAACACCTAATACATTAGGTTGTAGTTTCACCATAACATCCTATTATTTATGATAGTTAGCTCCATTACGTTCCCAGTGTGCTACTCTAATGTCACCTACTAATTAGCATCATATATCGTGGATGGATAGTTCATCAATTCACATATATCACAAGCATATATTTCTCATGATATTAATCATAATAATAATGAAATTAAATAAAACCAAAATTTTGATAAGTCATTTCTTAAACTGATAGTTACCACTATAGTTATTCTTCGCCTCATTTTCTTCCATGGGTAACAAGTTTAGCTCACTATCTGCATTGAATAGGCCCACTTGTGCTTACATCCTAGTGAGCAGTTGACAAATTTCTTCTCCCATTAGTTACTCAGCCTTCCAATCCTAGGAAATCCTCATTTTGGGAAGCCTACCTGTCTGGGAGTTTTCCTACATAGGCCCTCATTAACTACTCACCCTTTCGAATCCGAGAAATCCCCATTCAAGGTAGGATATCTATCCAAGGAATTTTTTGTATGGGCTCCTATCTCATACTCACCCATTTTGGCCCAGGAAACCCCTATTCTAGGTAATCTACCTGGTTGGGGGTTTTCCTATATGAAGTTATTATTAAAGTCTTATAGCCAATTTTTTATCTGACATGCTTTATTTTATTGTGCATGGAGTCTTATATCCAAATTCTTCTCTGACATGTTTCATTACACTACTAATGGAGTCCTACAATCAAAATCCTGATTATGGCTTGCTCTAAATGAGGTAATCAAAGTGTCATAGAGAAACAATGTCACCACAATTATCTTATTCCTGGGTTCTTGCTCCATCATTCACTTATGTCACAACATTTAGTTCCTATGAAATATACTTAAAAAAATTCAAATCAGAAATCTTAATTGTCCATATTTTCTTCATTAAGAAGCCAAATATCATAAATGTGAGAGTCTTAGTCATGTTGTTAGGCTTCGTTGAAGGTGGTGATATTCTATCATGGTTCCTCCTTTCTCACACCCCATCCCAACACTCTTCCTAGAATCATAATTTTCAATTAGAAAAACAATTATCAATGTTCATACATACAATATCGTCATTGCAAAAATTTACAACATCCTAGAGTGATCTTGGAATTATTACACATATAATAATTCTATCACCTTCAATTTAGTTCAAATATATTGAAATGAAATTATCATGGCATTGTATATGTGCACCACACTCATTCCAATTATTTCATAATGTCATTCAACATTTTTTCCAGCAACTAAAAGAGACCAAACTTAGAGCTACATATCTTTAATTTCATGGGAAAATTTGTTCTCCATTTTGTTTTGCAGTTATTACAAAATTCCTAAAAAACTTTTCACAGTAAAGGCTTCTTGGCTAAACGATACCCTACTTTGGCATCCATGAAATATACATGTTTATTTAGAAACAAAATAAAATTTTAGTTGAAAGTAATTCCTAATCAATTCATTTCATTTATGCTTTTACCTTTTCCTTTTGTCTTCCCTAATTACTTGGCTACCATTATAAGTATTCATAGTTGAATCCTTTTCAAGGAGTCTAGTTGGATTTTCACATACCCCTTGTTGAGATATTCAACAATCCCTAAAATAATTTCAAAAATCACATATTAGTCACAACTATATCAATTCAACTGCCTATGAGTTTCGATGGAATTTCATAAAGGACATTTTCATTCAGTGTCAAATTTACGTATTTAAAAAATTTGTTCATTGATATACCCAAGCAAATGCATATTCACCTTGACTTGCATGTGCCATACTTATCCATAATCTATGTGATTCACATGCTATCAGTTTTAGAGTTAAGTTTTATCAGTTATTTATTACAATCACTCATACAACAAATCTCATAAGGATAACCACATGGGAACTACTTTCTTTCATGTGGTAGTTAACAACAAGAGATGATTCTTGCACAATTACCATATGAGTATTCCTTGTGACATGGAACCCACTAGATAAATTTACTGCATTACCCAAAACATAGCAAGTACCAATTTATTATTTTTGTTTGACACATTCTTATTGTTTTGAAAATAAATATATCATCCAAGCAAAAACTTTAGTTAGGGGAAACTCCCTTCTTAAGCGATATTCATAGTAGTAACATTGATATGAAACTAGCTCATATTGATCCAACAAAGTCCCCTTAGCAATCCTTTATCCCCATCTTCCCTCGAATTTATTTTTGCAAGGAAGACTTTTAATGCTCATTAAAAATCTCATAACATAAATAAACATACAAATTTTATTAAACATAGAACTAGGATTTCTCAAATTTTTATTAGGCTTGCAACCCAACTTCTTTCTTATACTATAGGCTCCCTTCCCCTTTGCACTCATGTGGATATAAATTATCTGATATATGCACTATTATTTAGTAAATATCATAACACTATTGTGGACATTTCATCATATCATATATATTGTGGGAATTCCATCTCATATCTCTTCATCTCACCTACAAAGGTGGGTGACTCAACCTTAATAATTTCTCCATGCACCAACCAACTCCTAGTAAGCTCTACTTTCATAGCTAGGGGTTCCTCTTGATATTATTTTAATTAATCTACCTAGGTACCCCTAATGCATTGTTGTGCACTTTTTTCATTGAGGTAGTCTCTTAGACATGGATATTTTCCTTGCCCCCATGGTCCTTATAAGGTTAATAATGAAGAAGGTGTTTTTTTTTTGTAGCTCCAACATTTTAAGGTGTTCAACTTTGATTTACTAACTTATCCATTGTTGGTTGTTGTTTCATGTGTCTAGAGTTTACACGGGATATTCTTTCTCTGTTGTTTGTGAGAGGATTCATGGTTTATGGTTTCTCCTCCACAACCCCATTGTTTTGAATGAACTTTTGTTCTTCCCAGCCGTATGATTTTTTTCCCTGATATTTTCATTATGGCACCCTTCCATATCTCTAGTAGTTGGTCCATGCTACAACAACCTTTACATGTCTAATAGGTTTTGTAGCAACATCGTGCTTAACCTTTCCTATTCTTTTCGTTCTTTGATGAGACTTCTTGTTGCTCATGATGGATATGGTTCATACTATACTAAGTCATTCAACTTCTCATTCCTCTATTTTTGGTGCAAATTGTTTCTTCTCATGTGTTGTCACACACACATAGTCGTCAACTAAATAAAGCATAAATATATTGATTCATTTCTTTGTCCTACGAGTACTAAGCATGTTAATCTAAAGCATGTTTATATGATGTTTTTCACATATATAAAAAATATCAATTACATAAAATAAATTGACATATAAGCCTTCTATCAACATTATATGCCACAATATTTGTAATATTAAATTCAAGATATATACAAATTAAACTAATAAAATAGATTTTATCCTCAATGTGTGAGCCTCTCCAGGTCCATTGTTTAACGTAAGCTCTAACAAAACTTTGTAAAACTCTTTCCTCCCATACCCTTGGCTTTTCTTAGATGTGGGAAGTGTTACAAATTTTCTTTAACCCAACCTTCCAAGTCTATTATGAAGGTGAGGTTAGAAAAGACTTCATTTTTTCATGTTTGTGGAATTAAATTTTGATGCCCAACATTATGATCAACTCATCGACACTTTTTCACTGATATAATTTTTCCTCAATTTGATTTCTAGATAGAAAGTTTCCTATTATAAATTTGGCCTATTAGAAGAGGCCATGCCATCACCTTTCCAATGTGGTGCCCACATGGACTCCATTAGGCTATCATGACCTTCCCATTTCATTATTGTAGGAACCACAATGCTTAGTCCATGTTATGTGAGCATGGCTGATCTTCCACATCCTTAGTCATAACACATCATAATTAACAACAAATGAGTGGTGGGTGGTCTCCCAGTGGGTAGGGTTCCCACATCTGAACCTTAACTAGATTAACCCTTTCATCATCAACATTTCTCATTGTAAGTACATAATAGTTTGATTGTGGTGATGGTTTGTGGCTTCACCACATCGTTTCATAAGCTAAAACCCTCGACAAATCATGTTGACTCTCTTTAACTCCCCTCATTCTAATATTAACAATGAGGATGTTTTGGTCCATTTAACCAACTAATTTCGTTACTAAAATTTGTCACTAAATATCATGGGGATGTAAGTGAAATAGCAAATTCCCTTATGTAATCTAACTAAAGATTGATAAGATAGACGATTAACCCTAAGTGAACTCCAAGCAATGCAAAGCATCTCTTAAATAATGATTATGGAAGTAATCCACACAATTCAATTGAACATTTTTATCATGAATTGTTCATAGTCCTAGTAACCAAATGAAGATATATAAATCCACAATTTATCCCCTAATATAAGAGTTATTTATTTATCAACACAATCTCAGTATTCTTTAATTTATAGCATATCAAACAATTGTTGATCACATTCAAGATAGCGGACTTCATAATGCAAGCATTGATTAAACCACAATTATATAAGCTAGTTTATACTTCCTTGGTATAGTAGTTAGTTCTATGCAGTCATTCATAAGCATACAAACCTTGTGCTAATTAGAAGCGCAAAAAATCAAGATCAATAGTCCAATATGCATGAAAAATTTTACTTATCTATTTATGTTTAAAGGGTTGGAAATGAAAGGAGGTAATTGAACTCTCCACCCAACCATAGATCAATTTCACTGCAGTCTTTGTTGTAGATGAAAAAACCTGAGCTAGGTCCAAAGTCTATGGGAATCCTTCTTTGAAAATTCACACCAGAACTTTGTAGACACTCATGAAATGCTTAACAACCCCTAGTTAAAATTTCATGTAATAAAACTTAATAAAGGAAAAATAAGACCACGGTTAAGGGACACATATTCCCAGATGAATGTTGGGAAAAAATATGCTAGTGGGTATAAATGGATATGTTTATGGCTAAGGGAAATTGGCAAAGGCAACGAATCAGGCATTAAAAAGGAAAAATGGTATTTTGGCACATTTATTTACGAAAATAAAGGAAAATAGGAGAAAAGGAAGGTGGAAGGTCACATGTTGCATGTGAGGAGGAAATTGAAGGAAAATAATGGAAAATGATGAAAATAAAAAGGCTTATGAGGGTCAGTTCATGGCTTTTGGTCACACCCATTTTGGATCTCTCTCATTATTCTCTCTCTCTCTCACTCTTGTACACTTAGAGTTTTCTTGGATAATTCTAGCTTTGGAGCAAGGAAGGGAAAAACAAGAAAATGAAGGACAAGGAAAGGAAAGGAAAGAAAATGTCAAGCAAGGAGAGTAGGATCAAGTAACTTCAAAAAAACTACTTGTAGGTAACATATTTCATGTATGATTTCTAGCTGGTTTTGACATGCATGGTTTCACATGTTGGTATATGGTTCTCTTACTATCAGTGGCATGGTTGTGTTGGGTTATGACAATGGTTTTCATCCTCGTCTTTCCTTTCTGCAGATGGACATGGTGTGATGGGATTGTTTTCTCAACTTTGAGATTTGGAATTGCTAGATGGTTTAAGAACCTGGGGTGGATGTGGTCTCAGCAAAATTCCCAGACTCTTACAAGTCCCTTGATTGGTTTAGGTGGGATAGACGGTAAATTCTGAGGGTGGTGTCTCAGTTTAGGGCTCAGTGCTCTAGTGTGGATTGTGGTAAATCCTAAGAGATAAGGAGAAGGAAATTTCCTCAAGGATAGTGATAGAGTCCACAAGCGTTCCAGGCTTGGTCAGTTTTTGTGATCTTGGTGCTGGCTTTTGTGAGATTATGTTTTGGTGAGGGTGGAAGTGGTTTAACCTCTAGATTCCTTTGGTTGTTTTTGGATTGGTTTATCCTTGGGATCCCACATTCATGCTTGGAATATGGCACGAGGGTGACCGACTGAAAGAAATATTTCGTTTAGCCATGTCTATGGTTGGGTGGTACATGGTAGTCCTGAACCTGGTCAAATCTTACATATGTTTGATAAAATCTAAGTTGTCTTGTTTCTGTAATTTTTATTATGTGGCCTTAATAGTTTTTAGCTCATTGTTATTTACATGGTTTAATTTTTGTTATAAGAATGGTTATGTGACTCATTATAGTCATGTTTATTTCATATATTTACTTGTAACTAAAATGATAATGGATGCAAGACCTAAATTATGTCAAAAAAGTTAAAGGAAGAGGGTGGTGATCCTTCTTGTCAAGTCTCACATGGGTTATTATTCATTTATGTTTTTTCTTGTATTCATGTCCTGCAGATTGCGTTGATGCTAAGTGTTTGATAGAATGTCAGTCTCGGTTGGGGATGGTGAGACCTAGTCCTGGAGCTAGCTTTTGGCTTGCAAGTCTTGTAGTCATGTAATTTATGGATTTTGAAAGCTACAGGAATTTGTGGGCAATGACATGGATTCATGGCTCAAAAAGTGGTACAAATCCTAGAGTCACAGGCACAGGTATGAGGAGAAAATTCCCTAGATGAATGCATGCCTTGCTATGTGAGTATATCAAGTCTCCCTGATGCACCCTTATCCATACTAAGGGAACATCCAAGGGTTTAATGGTTTAAAACTTAGTGGGACACAGGGAATATTCATGTCAGTTGCATAAGTGTTTCTTATTTGTAAGATCATGTGCTTGTTGTATTTATATGGTATGGGTTATGGTTACATTGAGGTTGCCATTAGAATTTTATGGTGGTGTTGTGGAGTGTGTCGTCATGAGTGTATGGTTTATTATGCATTGTTATGAAGGTTAGTATTCACATGTGGTCAATTTACAGTGATGTGGTGGTTGTTGTCATGGAGGAGGTCATGGTATGTGTAGTTGATATGGTCATGCATTGATGACTGGAGTCTAACTAGAATGATGGTTATATGGTTATCTATTTATGTGTTATATTTCTATATGTTGTTATGATTATGTTATACATGTATTACACTAATCTTTTAATCCTAAAGACGAGGTATCCTCCCATAATTATGCTAAGGTATGCTGGTTCATTGTGATTTCGTTTAGCTGATGTGATATACCTTGCATGAAGAATATCAAAGATGACCAACAAGATGGTAGACTACAATTCTCAAGATTGTCTCTCTGGATCAAATGAGTATCATGGTGTTCAATACTCTTTTAATTTGGTAGACACATCTGAAACTTAAAGGCATACATAAGGAGTTGTAAGACATACAATGAAAAAGTCATAGAGGCACATGAGAAACAAGCAAAGGTAAATGTAGTGCTACTTTAGAGTTTGTCATAATTACAACAATAGGGACCACTTCAGATCAACTGTGAGAAGTTGAAGAAAACTAATGCAACAAATGGCAGTAGGTCTCATGATGTGTACAAGTCAAATAGAGAGGAAATGATCAGAGATGGCAGATTCTTGGACACTTCGGATAGGAGGCATGATAGACACGAGTATTATTATAGTTCTAGTTTGGACAGGCATTATGATCGTCATCGTTATCATCCTTACAGGATGAGTGACAAGGGACATTTTCTAGAGGAGTTTAATAATGTCAAGCCACCTACATTTTATGGATATGAAGAAATCATAGGATGCAGAAGCATGATTGCTTGGTATGATGAAGTTCTTCGAGTTGCATGATTATTTAGAGAGCTTGAAAGCAAAGATAACCACTTTTAGTCTTAAAGGGAGAGAAGATTTATGCTAGGAGGATGTGAGTAACGTTAAAGGTATTTGGGAGGATGACTTAACTTGGAATGATTTTGAGAAGCTCTTCAAGAAGATGTATTTGTTGGGAAGGTACTATGATGAAAGAGATAAAGAGTTTTATGAGTTGCAAATGGGTTCCATGATTACATGATGAGTATACTTGAAGGTTCTTGGATTTGTGGAGATATCTGCCTTACCTCAAGGATGAGAAGGCTAAGGTCCAGAGATTCATCAGTGGACTGTTAGTAGCATACAAAGACCATATTGAGTTCGATGAGCGTAGATTGTTGGAGGAGGCCACTTGAAAGCTGAAACATTGTTATGAGAAGTCAAAGCACAAATTTGATCCTAAGTGTGACTTGAAAGGAAATGAGAAAGTTAAAGTAAAAGGGCCACAAAAGTGGGGAATATCACAAGATGTAGGTGAGAAAGAAAATGTGGTCCCTTGCAAGAAGTTCAATGTAGTTGAGAATGGACGTGGAGAGAAGTAGACTAGAGGCAATGGTAGAGCACCATTCTAGTGTTAGATATGTGGCAAGGATCATTATAAGAGGGATGTTTTGCAATATTAGGGTGGCATACCCTAGATCTATAGTGCTTAGGAGGTGCATACAGTTGGGGATGGTGGTCATAAAATTCCTCAGATTTATGCATTTGTGGATAATAGGTAGACAAATCATTAGGAATATATCATTGAGATGAACGATAAGCTTTGTGGTCAAGTTGTCTATATTTTGGTTGATCCTTGATCTAATTATAGTTGTATTAATCCTGACCTGGTGGATAAGCATGGTTTGACAAAATAGGCACATGCAAAATATTGGTTGGTAATGTTGGGTTTGTTATATTCTTTCCACAACTAACCTACATAGTGAACGGGGGGTTAGAGGGGGGGCGGAGCCCCCCCTCCATTGCATCGATTGCACAACAGGGGTAGTAGCCCCCCCTATCCAGGGGTTTCGAGGGGGGAAGGTAGCCCCCCTCTATAGGGTCCAAGGCAGTGCCCTGGGAAATCTTTTTTTTGTACCCTATATTAGGTTGGGCAAACCTACCTATGGTTTTTGGTCCATGGTTTTGGATGTGATGGTTTTTGTTCTATGGTATTGAATGCCTTGGCATGTATAATTATGTATTGTAACATTGAAATGAATATAATGAAAAATCAAGTTGGTAGTTCTGGTTTTTGGATCTAGGGGAAAATATATATGTATATGTGTTTTATGTGTTATGCTCTCGCATTGTTTATTTTCTGTGTTTTATAATATGTATGCATGTAGATTATGTGCAGGGTTAAAACCTACATTTGGTATTGAAGAAATTTTGGCTTCAAGGGGACACCTTTGGCTTCTTCAAGTACACATGTAGATCATGAGGCATGGTTGATTGACTTAGGTGCATCCTTTCACTTCACTCCCCATAGAGAGTGGTTCTACAAGCATGAGAAATATGATGGTGGTGATGTCTTCTTGGGGGATGATAGGAAGACTGGAATCATTGGTCGTGGAAAATTAAAGTTGAAGTTGCAAGGTGGAAGGTGGAAGGGTTAGAACACTTCCCAGTGTTCTGTATATTCTTGCATTAGCCAGAAATCTGATTTCTATAAGCAAGCTGGATGATGCAAGTGTAAAAACAATGTTCGAGAAGGATACCTTGGGGCTACACATACCATGTTATTGATGCGGGGAGTTCATACTAGAACTCTTTACAAGCTTCATGGTAGCATCGTTGTTGATGGGTGCAATAGTTCTGTGGTTCCTGAAAGTGGAGTAGAAAATCTACTAGTCTCTAGAGAGAAGACCATGTTATGGCATCAAAGGCTTCGACATATTGGAGAGAAGGGCCTTCAAATAGTTCATGGTAAAGGCATGGTATAAGGTATGAGTAATAGCTCTCTGGATTTCGATTTCTATGAAAACTGTGTATATGGGACGCAAAATCAGATGAGTTTCCCCTCTGGTGGTAAGAGGGTGAAACAAATGTTAGAGCTTGTGCACAGTGATGTGTTTGGACCTATGAAGGTTCCATCACTGGGTAAGTCTGTGTACTATGTATCGTTTATAGATGACTTCTCAAGGAATACATGGATATATTTCCTTAAGAACAAATCTCAAGTCTTTGATAGGTTTAAATAATTTAAGTCTCTTGTGGAAAACTAGGCAAAAAATAAGATAAAGGTGTTGAGGACAGATAATGGTGGAGTGTTTTGCAGTAAGGAATTTGAAAAATTCTGTAAAAAGTGTGGTATAGTATGATAGAAGACTACTCCATATGCACCTCAGAAAAATGGAGTCACAGTAAGAATGAATAAGACATTGATGGAAAGGGCTAGAAGCATGCTTAGTGGTGCAAGGTTAGGACAAGAATTCTCGGCAGAGGCGGTGGAGATAGTATGTTACCTAGTCAACAGATCACCTTCATCAGCGTTGGAGGATAAAACTCCACAACAGGTATGGATTGGTAAGTAACCCTCTCTTTGACATCTGACTGTATTTGGATGTGACGCATATGTACATGTTCTGAAGGGGAAATGAACCAAGTTGGATAGTAAATCTGAAAAGTGCATCTTTATTTGGTATAAGGATGGTTTAAAGGGTTATAAGCTTTGGAACCTAGCAACAAGGAAGGTTTTGTATATTTGAGATGTGGTGTTCAAAGAGCTGAAAGATGTTATTAAACATGAATTCCAACCAAAGGAATCTAAGAGGATAGAGTTTGGGCTAAAGGAGGAAGAATCATACTCTACAACAAAGGAGGAATCAAAAGATGAAGAGCCACAAACTCCGAGTGTAAGAAGATTAGTTCGTGAAAAAGGGTAGCTAGAAAGATATATTCAATCTAGTTTTTGTTCAAATTTTTCTTTATCTATTACTGATGATGATCCTAGAACTATGAAGGAAGTAGTAGATTCAGAGGATGGAAAACTCTGGAAAGAGGCCATGGTTGATGAAATGGCATCTTTGCACGAAAATAAGGCTTGGGATCTGGTGGAGTTGTCAGCTGGAAGGAAACCCATTGGAAGCAAATGGGTATTCAAGAAGAAGACAAATGTAGAAGGAAAGGTGGAGAAATACAAAGCTCGGTTGGTAGAAAAAGGTTATTTCCAAGTAATGGGAATTGATTTTGGTGATATTTTTTCTCATGTTCCCAAGGTAACTTCTATTAGGTTACTTTTATATGTTGCTGTTGCTTTTGATTTTGAGGTAGAACTAATGGATGTGAAGACAACATTTCTTCATGGGGATCTAGAAGAGGAGATCTACATGAAGCAACCAAAAGACTTTGCAGCGAAGGGTAAAAAGAACTAATATGCAAGCTAAAGAAGTCTCTGTATGGGTTAAAACAGTCACCAACAATGTGGTATCAGAAATTTGATACATTAATACGGGGACTTGGCTTCACCAGAAGCAAAGAAGATCACTGTGTGTATTTTAAATTAATTGGTGACCATGTTATTTATCTAGTGTTGTATGTGGATGATATGTTGCTCGTAGGAAATGAGAAAGAAATTATCTATGAATTGAAGACCCAGTTGTCCTCCAAATTTGACATTAAAGATCTTGGTGTTGCGAACTATATTTTGGGCATGGAAATTAAAAGAGATCAACCAAAGAGGAAGCTCTGGTTAAAACTAGAGGAAGTATTTCGAGAGAATACTGCAGAGGTTTAATATGTATGATAGTAAACCGGTGAATGTTCCTATTCTTGTAGGTGTAAAGTTATATGTTGAACAATGTCCCAAGACACAAGAAGAGGAAGAAGATGTGTCCCTTGTTCCATATGCAAGTGCAGTCGGTAGCCTAATGTATGCAATCGTGTGTACTATACTAGACATTGCACATCTAGTGGGAGTATTGAGCAGGTTTATGTTAAAACGAGGGAAGGAGCACTGGACAACAGTGAAGCGAGTTTTCAGGTATTTGTGTGGCACTAGTGATTATGGTTTGTGCTACCAAGGAAGACCAGGATTGGACAGAGTGTTGGATATTCGTGGCTTTGTTGATGTAGACTGGGCTAGATATCTAGATCAGAGAAGATATAGAAGTGAGTATGTGTTTAACCTATGTAGAGGTGCAGTCAGTTGGATGAGTAAGAAGCAATCTGTAGTGGCACTATCAACTTTAGAGGTAGAATACATGGCAACCACTCATGCAAGCGAGGAAGAAATTCGGTTCCAGAGACTGTGTTCAAGTATGGGGTTAATACATGGAGCTATAATGATATACCATGATAGGCAAAGTCCAATTTTCTTGGCAAAGAACCTTGCTTAACATTCAAAGACAAAGCACATTGATGTTCAGTACCACTTCGTGAGGGATATGATAGAAGACAAAAAGGTGTTTCTGGTAAAGGTGGACACTTTGAAGAATACTCCAGATGCATTGACAAAATATATGAGCTCTTAGAAGTTCTCTTGGTGTAGAGAAACAGTGGGCATTTCAGGGCTAGATAAATGACTAAACTCTCATGCGGCCACTTGTGGAAGGAAAACAACAAGTGGGATAATGTTGGGTTGTGTTATATTCTTTCCACGACTAACCTATGTAGTGAGCCCGGGGGTTAAATGGGGCATGGAGAACCCCCTTCATTGTTCCAAATGCACAATGGGGGGGTCATGGGGGGGCAGCAACCCCCCTGTCCGAGGGATTTGAGGGGGGCGAGTATCCCCCCTCTATGGGCTCTACGGCAGTGCCCCAGGAAAAAAAAAAAAATGGACCCTATATTAGGTTGGGGAAACCTACCTATAGTTTTCATTCCATGGTATTTAATGCTTTGGCATGTATAAAGATGTATTATAAAATTGAAAGGAATATAATGAAAAATCAATATAGTAGTCTCGATTTTGGGATCCAAGGGAAAATCTCTATGTATATGTGTTTTATGTGTTATGCTCTTGCATTGTTTATTTTCTGTGTTTTAGAATTCGTGTGTAGGTAATTTCTTTATGGGGTTAAAACCTATAGGTATAGTTGGATATAGGTACAAAGAAGAGAGTTCACCATTGTGTAAGAGTTTGTGCATTTGAGTTAAATGGTATACCTACAGCAACACATTTGAATGTACTTCCATTAGGATTGTATAACATGCTTTCGGGTATGCATTAGATGTATTTTCACAAGACCAAAGTGGATTGCTTCGACAAGGACATTGAGTGCCTAGATGATAATATGGAAAGGAGAATTTTGCAGGGAAAGAAGAAGCCTACATCAATGAGCATGGTTACTTCTATGCAGGCTAAGCGTAGTTGCAGAAAAGGTTGTGTGATGTTTGTAGTGCATATATCTAGTGACAAGGGTAAAGATGTCGAGGGTGTAGAAATATTCAAGAGGTACCCTGTATTGGAGAAGTATTAAGATGTGTTTCTAATAGAGATTCCAGAGTTACCTCCTCACAAGTAAGTAGATTTATCTATTGATTTGGTGCTAGGAGAAGCACCATCATTGAAGGCACCTTATAGGACGAGTAACCAAGACCTAGTAGAGTTGAAATTACAATTAAAGGATATTATTGACAAGGGATACATTATGAAAAATGTGTCACATTGGGGTGCACCATTTTTGTTTGTAAAGAAGAAAGATGGCACTCTTATATTGTGCATTGATTATAGGCAATTGGACAAGGTGACGATTAAGAACATGTACCCATTTCCAAGGATTGATTTTTTTTATCAATTGAAGGTAGCAGTAGTGTTCTATAAGATTGAATTGACCTCAAGGTACCATCACGTATGCATCAAGAAAGAGGATATCCACAAAACTGTCCTCAGGGCCAAGTATGGGCATTATGAGTTTGTTGTAACTCCATTCAGTTTGATTAATGCCCTAGCTACATTTACCTGTTTCATGAATAGTGTGTTGTGTCCGTATTTGGACAACTTTGTTATTTTATTCATTCATGACATCTTGATATACTCCAATATTCAAGAAGAGCATGTTGAGCATTTAGAAACAATGTTGAGGTTTCTAAGAGAGCATCAGTTGTATGGCAAGCTTAGCAAGTGAAATCTTTTTCAAATAGAGGTCGATTACTTGGGACAAGTTATTTCGATGGAAGGCATAATAGTAGATCCAGAAAAGATAAGAGCCATCATGAAGTGGGTAGCTCTTAAGAATGTAGATGAGGTGATATCATTCACGAGATTTGGAGGTTACTGTAGCAGTTTCATTAGTAAATTCTCATGCATTCGAAATCCTATGACATCCTCATAGAGGAAAGATAAGAAGTTGAACCAAATAGAAGAATGTTCAACTAGGTTTGAGCAACTAAAGTTGTTGTTGACCAATGATCTAGTCCTTAAGTTTGCAGATATGGATAAAAATTTTGTAGTGTGTACATATGCATGTAAAACAAGACTTGGTGGGGTCCTTATGTAGGAGGGACAAGTGGTCTGCTATGAGTCTAAGAAGTTGAATGAGCATGAGAAGCACTACGTGACTCATGACCTTGAGTTGGAAACTATTACTCACACCTTGAAGATGTCGAGGCATTATCTTCTTGGCAGGATATTTGTATTGATGATCGATTATAGTGGGTTGAGATACTTGTTTGACTAGCAAAATCTAAATGGCATGAAAGCTATATTTTTGGCTACCTTTAGTAAGTTTGACTTCAAGATCAAATACATTAATGTAAAAGAGAATCAGGTTGTAGATGCTCTTAGTAGGAAGTTATATGTCAATCATATAGCAACTATGAGCTCTTATGGGAGATATTTGCAGGATACGATATTTCAGATAGGACAGTGGGATGAAAAGTATATGGAGAATATGCACATGTCACAACAGAGCATAGGTACAAGTACAGTTACAGGTATAAGGGATCAGGATGTAGACTATCATCTCACAACAGATGGTATGGTGAGATTGAGGGACAAGATTTATGTGCTAGATTGTAGTGAGCTCAAGAAGCTTATCTTGTGGGAGTTTCATGGCAAGGCATACTTGGGTCACCCAGGATATCAGAAGATGTTGACGGTAGTGAAGAAGTTCTACTATTGCCCCAACATGAAGAAGCAAGTGGAAAATTTCATGGCTAGTTGTTTGGATTGTCAACAAGTAAAGACAGAGTGTAAGCATCTAGGTGGTCTACTACAACCTATTCTGATTCGAAAATGGAAATGGGAGGTCATTTCCATGGATTTCATTACAGGTCTTCGAAGGACAATGAGACAACATGATTCTATAATGGTTGTGGTCAACAAGATGATCAAGGTAGCTAAATTCATTCCAATGAAGACTACATATTTAGCTAGTGAGCTAGAACAACTTTTGATCAAGGCAATCATGAGATTACATGGTGTTTCGAACAAAATTGTGTCAGATAGGATGTGAAGTTCACTTCCAAGTTTTGGAAGGAATTATTTGTAGGTTTGGGTACAAAGTTGTCCTTCATTACATCTTATCATCTGTGGATATTTGGACAGACAAAGAGATTCAAAAAGTTGTTGGAGGATATGTTAAGGATGTACATGATGCACTGGCAGCAAATATGGGAGGAGTATCTTCCATTGGTTTAGTTTTCATACAAAAATGGCTATCATGAGTCATTGAGGATAAGTCCTTTTGAGGCACTCTATGTGCAGAGTTGTAATACTCCTATCAGTTGGAGCGATCTAGTTAATAATGTACTTATTGGATTGGATATGTTGGAGGACATGGAATAGGAAATGCAGCTTATAAAGAAGAATTTAAAGGTATCACGGGATAGATAGAAGAGTTATATGGACCAACATCAAGAATTAAAGGAGTTTCAAGTTGGGGAGCATGTGTACTTGCACATCAAGCCCAATAATAACTCTTTGAGGATTCGATCATGTGCCAAGTTGGCACCACGGTATTGTGGGCCTTTTGAGAACCTTGAGAGGATTGGACCAGTGGCTATCAACTTTCCCTACCTCCAACAATGAAATTCCATGATGTTTTCCATGTTTCATTTCTTAAGAGGTATATAAAGGATGTTCATCATGTTATTTATTGGTTTGTATTGTAGGTGGAGAAAGAAGGAGGATTCCAGCTGGAGACTCAGTGCATATTACAACAGAAGCAACTCATGCTTAGGAACAAATACATAGAGAAAGTTAAAGTGTAGTGCAAGCACCTTGGGCCCGAAGAAGCTACATGGGATGGCGGATGAGATGTGGGTCATGTATCATTCTTTGTTTTGTGGTGGAGGCAAAGAAGTTTTTCTATCTTGTTTGGTCTATGTTTGACATTTTTTTTTATGATGTCTTGGTATATGTACATATGTATATGGATGTGAATAGCATGAGTTTTTTTATGAAGCTCTAATAAGCGGTATGGTTGTTATCTTGTCATGTTGTCATGATGTTTTGCTTTTGACAAGGTCATTCATTGTAAATAATGTAACGAGCTAAGTTATAAAGCTACATGGGAAGTATGTTTTATTTTCATCACTTTCGTTGAGGTCTTGGTGTGTTTTAACACTAAGGATGGTGCTCCCTAAGGGGGAGGGGTCTATAACAACCCCTGGTTAAAATATCATGTAATAAAATATAATAAAGGAAGCATGAGAGAATGGTTAAGGGACACTTACTCCAAGTTGAATGTTGGGCATAGATATCCTAATGAACATCATTGAATGTGTTTATGGCTAAAGCAATTTGACAAAGGCAATGGCTAAGGCATTAAAAAGGAAAAAAGGTATTTTGGCACATTCATTTATGAAAATAAATGAAAATAGGAGAAAAGGAAGGTGAAAGGCCACAGGTTTCATGTGAGAAGGAAATTGCAGGAAAATATTGGAAAAGGAAGAAAATAGAGGCCTCATTGATAAAACTTGTTATGAGGATCAATTCATGGATTTTGGCTAGTTAACTTTTGGATCTCTCTCTCTCACTCATTGACACTTAGATTTTTCTTGGAGAATTACAGCTTTCGGGTAAGGAAGATAAAAGAAAGCAAAGGAAGGATAAGGAAAGTTAAGATCAAGCAATGAGAAGTAGGATCAAGCAACTACAGTAGGAATACTTGCAAGTAACATATTGCATGTGTGATTTCCTAGCTAGTTTTGAAATGCATGGCTTTGCATGTTGGTATATGGTTCTCTTGTTGTTGGTGGTGTGGTTTTGTCGAGTTATGACACTGGCTTTTAGCCTTGCCTTGACCTTCTCTGGATAGCCATTGTGTGATGGGATTGTTTTCTTGGTTTTGAGATTTAGAATTATCGTATGGATCTGGAATCTGGGGTGGAGCTGGTATCAAGAAAATTCCCAAATGCCTAGGAGTCCCTTTACCAGTTTTGGCATGATACGTGGTAAAGCCTGACAGTGGTGTCTCAATTTAGGGCCTAATGATCTAGTTTATATTGTGGTAAATCATAAGAGATAGGGACACGAAAAAATCCTCAAGGATAGTGATGGAGTCCAGAGACAAGAGCTAATGGATGCAATTAGGTCTTGGATAAATTATCAATGATTTATGCTTTGTCTTGCATCCATGTCTTGTAGATTTCATTGATGCCAAGTGCTTGATAGAATGTTAGTCCAAGTTGGGGATGCTCAGGCCTAGTCCTGGAGCCATGTTTTGGCTTGCAAGTATTGTTGTCAGTAAATTATGGATTCTGAAAGCTATAGGGATTTCTAGGCAATGACCTGGATTCTGGGTTTGAAAGGTGGCACAAATATCAGAGTCACAAGAACAATCTCGAGGAGAAAATTCCCAAAATGCACGCATTACTTGTTGTGTGAGCGTCTAGAGCCTCCAAGATGCACCCTTTTCAATACCAAGGGAGTTTCCACGGGTTTAATGGTATAAACCATAGTAGGACCGAGGGATTGGTCATGGGGATGACTGGGAAGGCTTCTGGAAGTCCTGTAGGAGGTATAGAAGTTTTGTATTGTGGGTTTTTGTCAATTCCACTTCCTTAATTGGCACATAGGAATTCGAATCATATTATAGTAACTTCTTATCATATGTTTACCTCGGTTGGATGGTTACTTAGGTAGATGTGGGAGGAGGGTCATTACAAAATGGAGTTCATTGTTCTGGTGGTATAACAAATTATCTCTATAGTAAGCACCAAAATGACTCACATACACTTTTGATTTCAATCACATGGATTTAGCTAAAGTCCAAATGGGGTATTTATTAGTTCCAAGATATTTAATCTATAGTTTGGGTGATTTGAAAACTATTTTTTCATATGAAGCACCACAAGGGTCTATAGTCCACTGTATAAGTGGTTTAATAGCTCTTCCAGCAAGCACATTACTAGCTTACATTTCCCTATCGAAGTGGTTTAGTAGCTATATAAGAAACACCAAAATGATTCACATACTCTTTGAATTTAATTATAGGGCTTCACCCAAAGACCAAATTAAGTATTTCTCAGTTCCAAGAGATTTAATTCAATATTTGGGTGATTTTAAAAATGTGTTTTAATAGTAAGTATTATAAGGGTCTATAATCCATTGTACAAGTGAGTTAATAACTCTTCTAGGAGTCACCACAATGTCTCATATTTCCATTACCAACTGGTTTAAAAACTACACCATAAGAACCACAATGATTTGGTTATCCTTTGAGCCTCCCATATACCATGTAGTCTTAAACATACATTCGAGTGGCTTCAACACAATAATATATGGAATGGTAGCCAAAATATCTAAGCACAGTTGTTAGCCACAGCTCCAACACTGCTGAATCATCATTCATAGCTCTAGTAGCTCCTCACTTTATCCCCATGACCAATTTTTTCCCTTTATTAATCCTTGTTATTCTACCAATATCCTATTGTCTTGTAGGAAGTTATCCTTGGCCTTGATACCTAAGAGAGGAGATGGAATGGTCCTCTTCACAGGCCAAGAAAACCCTTCTCTTTAATTTTTTGTTAACATAGTTGGTGAATTAGTCAGTATAGATTCCATGACTTAAATGCAATTAGATCAAGGCTATTCATGGCATGCAACCAATTTTCCTTCAACCACATCTCATAAAATATATGGTAGGAATTGGCATTCTTGGTTTCGAAGTGACTCTAGCTATTAAATTGAGGATGGGTTCATGACCTTCAACGCACACAAGGAAACAAGATTCCCTGAGACAATCGATCCACAAGGAAATACTTCCCTTAGTTCATAGTTAATTAATTTTTAAATAATTAGTTTTAAAATCTTATTCATTGTATCAACCAATCATGTCTCTCCATGCTGGTAGTATAGTCATAATCTCATATTACAAAAATAGGGCAAAAGTAAGGGATGTCACAACACATTGCTCTCTCTTTCCCATCTACCATTTGTGGATGATATTATCAATGTTTTCATAGGATATATGGGACATCTATAAGGGATCTATGATATCCTTTTCATCTTCAGTATGGCCACTTGAATGAAAAATAGTTAAAGAAAAAAAATTCTACTTATTAGGGGAAATTTTGACCTTAAACAACAATGTGTAGCACATTTTGTGGAAAGTCAAGCATTAAACTTAATTGTTGGTATGAAATACCTTCTCTTTATAGTATAAGTGAATGTATATACAAAAAATGAATATATGTGATGAATTTCCAAGGTAGGAAAGAAAATCAACTTGCGGTGCAACTAATGGTTGTCTAGAGATGGTAGAATAGTCTTAGTCAAGATTATTTTTGAAGTTATCCCAATCTATTGGAATTCCTTGGATTGAGTTCCTAATGGCTCATTGAGAAAAATCCATATAATATAATTCGTATTTATTTTCTCTAGCCTAGAAAAAAGTAGATCAATAGTTTTTGCCTCCTTGAAAAATTTGACTTTCATGAGAACATGAAGCTAGAGATTGAAGATTAACTTTCTCTTAAAGAAGGCCCTAGTAGCAAAGAATGTATGGGGAATAATTTAAGGATCAACAATATAGTCTCATGTCCTTTAGGCCAGACAATTTTTGTAGAAATATTTAGTGGATTGGGTTAGGAACCCAATCACAAGATATCATTCCAACTACATTTTATGGAAATACATACTAAACTCTTCTTTAATTATTGGCAACTAGTTGGTCTAGAAATTTGAAAATGGCACAAAGGTTTTGATTAGGAAATACCCTTGTATATGATGCTACAAGAACCACCTTCTCCCACCACACACAATACAAGCTATAAATAGATAAGGATGCTTCTACCTAAATCAAATCTAGTAAGGGGGCCTTATATCTTGGTATGGTAGATGGTTTCCATGGTAAGAAGTTGGAGTAGAAGAAGGTCATGATTAGCACCGGACTAATTACACTTCATCTCTACAACTCTCCTTCATCACCCTATCAAATTAGGGTGACCAACCTATATGGTCCCGAGATTTCTATGGTGTTTACAGTCCAAAAATAGGCTACACTACACTAACCAAGAAAATGGAAGATGCTCCTTCCCCCTAGTGGGAAAAATAACTCCGGAAGGTTGATTTCTTTGTGAATACTAAGATCTCCATGTTGATCCTTTTAAATAAAAATTTTCCTACTTGGGCCTCACTTCAAAGAAGAAAATTCATTGTGCCAACTAGATGTAACCTATGCAAAATGAATTATGAATCGAAACAACACCTTTCTATGGACTACTGATTTTCTAAGGATGTAAGGATAAAACTATAACCACCAAGTAGCTGAGAGGTGGAATCCATTGATTCAACCCTAAAAAATTGGTTTGCTAGCCTCCATATGCTGGGGCATATGGCTTGCCCATAATCATTTCATATTTGATGACATTGTTTTGTCCCCTTCCTAGTGCATTACTAAAAGCCTAGCTATTATTTCTACTTAGCTAAAAATTCCCTTCCAAATTCCAAGGAATCCAACACTATCGTGTTCAATCCAAAATGACATTCGATGGAATTTTTTTATAGGGATACATAGGAGTATTCATCTAAAGGATACGAAAGAGGCACATTCCACCTCTCTAATTAATGCTTGATCTCTTTCTCAATGGGTTTTGGACCTGCCACAAAAAATTCTGGTGAATTGCACAGCCAATCCTCTCTTCCAGGATATAAAAGTATATATCGACACATTCTCATATATATCTTTCACACGTCTACAAGGAGAAAAACTAGGAGGTAGAAGAATTCTCGAAAACTAAAGTAGAAATAAACAAATGAACCTAAAAAACCATTGTAAACAGCATATCTGACACCATTGAATATCTTAACTCAACTTTGATTTGAAGTCTTTACTAGATATAGTTCTCAAACGGTACTTAAGTTTTCTATCATTACATCTAAATTATAATGACCATAGGCAACTCCTTCAGAACTTTATATCATGAATATTTACAACAATTTTTTTTACACACCAATTGTTTTTAAATTCATAAACTTATTTTTTTCTTCCTTTATAAAACTATTAATATATGCTTGATTTTTTTTTTTACATTTTTGTTGATTTCCATCTTTCTATCGATAACTATAAGCTACAACCAAAAAATAACATATGTAATTTTGTTATACTCGTAATTGAATTACTTGTTTTTTGTTTAAATAAAAGACAATATCAGCTCTACACCAAAAAACAAATAAAAGTAAAACAAATATAACTAAAATATTTTAATAACTCATTATTTACTGTGAGAGAAATGTCTAATTCTATCTTCAATATAAATTTGGCACATAATATATTTATAAACAATGTAAATATATTTAATTGTAAATTTATCACGAGCGAAGAAAACTCAATTAAAAACTTTTAAATTAAAAAATGTTAACAAATAGTTTACACTTTTCTTTAATTACATAATAAATTTATAATCAAAATGAATATTTATATTTATCCTTATATTAATTATACTTAAATTTTGAAATTTAATAAAAATAAAAAATACTTTAGATGGGTTTTTCACTAAAAGAATAGATGTGTATAAAGATTTGTTCCAACGTCATCCGAGTTTGTTTACATTCCAGCGTTCTTTTGATTAGAAATAAGGTTTTTAAGTGATAAGCGAAAACTATTTATATCTTTATTTAAATAATGAGAGAGAGATTAAGATAAGTGATATTTAAGTAGTTAAAAGTAATAAACTTTTATTCAGAGGTTGTTATGGGTTTAGTTGTTATTAAATTATTATGCTGTACTTTGTATGTGATTAGTATTGAAAGATATCTAATCATTATTATTATTAATTATTAAGTTAATTTTTAGGAAATTGCAGGCCCAGTCCTTGGGCATGCAGGAGCTGCCCCTCCCAATTTCAGATTTTTATATTTTTTTTATACATTTTAATTTTATTTATATATTATATTATATATATTCTATTTTACTTTATTTTATTTTGTTTTTTCTTTTTATTTGAGTTTAAATTTTTTTATGTCTTTTAATTTTTTTATTTTTATTATGTTTTTCATAGTTAATTTAAAACATAACAGAATGTTTGATGTTTTTTTTAGTTTGTTTTTTTTTTTTATTTTTTTTGTGATTTTTTGTTTTTTTTACTTGTTTATTTTTTTTAGGTTTAATATATATATGATTTTTTTATTATATCTTCTATTTTTTTATTTTGTTTATTTTTATTAATATTATTCGAATATTTTTGGAAAAATACTTAATGTTCCTCTTTATATAAAATTCATAAATGTATCTTTAAAAAAAATCTTCATTTCTTTATAAAATATTTTATTTAATATGTGTTTTAGAAAATCATTAAATAATTAAATCTAATGCAAATTGCCTATTTTTGTTGATGTTTAATGGTTATTTCTAGTGGCATTTATTTATGTTTATAGTTATATTTAATTATATAAAAATATAAAAAATTCTAACCTCAAAATATTAATGTTATTATCTTTTTCAAACTTTACAAACAAATTAAAAATTTCATTCTAAAAAAAGGTCGCAAAAAAAACAACACATGTTTGAAAGTCCTTAAAAAATAAACATCTTAGGATGAAAAACAACAAGATGAATAAGACAAATTGAAAATGGTAAAATAATCAACATTTAAAAAAAGTATTCACACTTAATACATTATAATATTTAAAGTGTAAAAAATAAGCCCCCTAAAAAGGGGGGTTGATGTTGCATGAACACTTTTCAAAATCACCATGAAAATCGCTAACATTAAAAAAAATGATTTCATACTTGATACATAAAAAAATTTAAAGTGCCAAAAATATGCTTTAAAAAAAAGTTATTCTGAATAACCACTTTTCAAAATTTGGTGATTATTTGCTACCTTTAAAAATGGGTAATTGGTAATTTTCTAGTTTGATGAGTAACTATGTAATTCATAACTATAATATAATGTTGCAAGACATCTAAGATTTAGGCCCTCATCCTACTCCGTCAAAATTAAAAAAATAAAGGAGCATTTGGTTCCTATGAACCGAATCAAAATAACAGAAGAGAATGCATTTAGTTTTGAGTCGAATGTAGCTCCAAAAGACATATAACAAACCTTCAGTTGATCCACTTGATAATTCACACCTTTGAATGTGAAGAAGTCCTTGGCATGTTTTGATTTGTTATAATATCTTAGCCTTAGCACTCATGACTATGCAGTACAAAACTTCCCATGGAAACTCAATTGCTCCTCCAATGATATGCGAAAGAAAAGTGCCAAATTTCTATATCTTGATTAAACCCTACCACAAGCGTAGTGTGAACATCATGTAGCAATTTTCTCCATAAACTTGGTTTGATGTCCCTTTGCATTTCACATAAATGTTGAAACCTCAAATTGATTCCATGCTTTTCTTTCTTCCTTCTTCCTTGTCTTCCCTTGAAGTCCTTCAACTCAGTTATGAGGTTCTCTAATAGAGATGCATCACACCATTTATGTGATGGGATGCCTATCACCCAACTCATGCACCTCTTTTTTTGGATGCCATTCATATCCCACCCACTGACTATACAAATGAGTGCCAACATCATCTCTCCATGAAGTCAACCGATCACATTGTGTAATTTCTAACATGGCAAGGTGTTGGCTTAGTTGGCACGACCAATTCAACTCACTCCATCATACAGGAAACCTCAAATTTGGGTGAGTTCTCATACTTGAAATGACCTGACCCCAACTGATTGCACTCTAGTGCACTCATCTCAACCAATATAACATAGGGACAGTTATCCTCATCTTAGGTTATGCATGATCATCTTGAATATGACAACTTGGGCATGCTTGTCTCAACCATCTTGTCTCGCTTAGTCAAGAAGCGCTAAAATATCACATAATTATCACAAATCATGTGATGCTCATCTCCTCTTACAACTCAACATTCTCAACTCGTGGCACTTGGGGACTCTCAATTGTGACGGCCTAATAGTAGGTTTCCTACATCAAAACCTTGAAAGGATTGACCCTTTCATCATTGCCATTTCTTGTTATAAGCTCACAATAGTGTGGTCATGGCAATGGCTGTTGGCTTAACTACATGGTTCCATGAGCTAGAACCTTGGCTGGATCAACTTAACTTTTGACGAATCCCCTCATTCCATTATTAGCAATGTAAATTTCTATGAAAATGGGCAGTGTCACAACTATGTAGTCCCATGACCTCAACCTCCATATTCTCCTCAACATCAGGCTCTTTTTACCTCGGTTCTCTATCAAAATCAATTGCAGACACAAAGGTTTGAGTTCTAATACGCACACCTTCCCTTCACCATACTATTTTCTTGAGGTGGTGCCCATCAAGTGACATCATCATGACATTGGGTTATTATTATTCACTCTACTCCAACCTCAATTAAAAACTCAAAGGCCTAAGGTTCAAGATCCAATAATAGGGTCCATCCCCAAACCACGACACTCCAACCCATGTCACCCTAACCCATGTCATCCCAGCATCTTGGTCATGGTATGATAGCCCGATGCTAGTTCTCTGACATTCATGGTTACATCCTACTCCCACACTCTTTTCCTTTTTTCACCGATTATAATGTTTAACCAGCTGCATAGGAACTCAGTGATGGGTGAAGTCCTAGTAATAGGGTTCCCAGACTAAAAACACAACCAAATTAAACAATCCTCTCTTGGTATTTTCCCCTCCTACATGGACAAGTTTTAATGCTTCAGTGGTGGGTAGACTTTTGTAATCAACATTCTATAGTGATTTAATCATCCTCTAAGTCGTCAACTACCATTTAGTATTAGAAACACATTCCACTGGCCTCAAAACATTAATACAAAGGATAACATGCTAAATCTATAAGTGTTGTGATCACCCATAACTCTAGCACTACTAATATTCATTCTTAGCTCCAATAGCTCCTTGCTCTCTCCTTGAAACCAATGTTTTCACTTTACTACCCCAAAATATTCCACAAATCCCCTCTTCTTCCTAAGACATCCATCCTCTTCCTCAATCCTTGAGATATATGGGATCGGTATTATGCTCTGCAATTCCCTCTTAATCACGTCTCTTCTACCTTCTATCAATGCATTTGGTGAATTAATCAACAAGGGCACTAGGAACTCAATGTAGCTAGCTCAAGTTTTTAACGACATGCAATTAGTTTTCATTCAATTGCATCTCATAAACAATATATTAGGCATTAGCTTTCCTAGTTTTCAAGTGACTTTATATATTAAATTCATGTTAGGTTTATGGCCTTCAAGGAACACAAGAAAGGAAGCTTACCTTAGATAATGCATGTGTAAGGGAGTCCTTCCTTTAGTCACATTCAATTATTTTTTAAATAATTAGGTTTAAAATCTTAGTTGGTGTATCATCGAGCCATGGCTCTCCATGTTGGGGGTAGAATCATAATGTCATATTACATAAATCGGGGGAAAGTAAGGGATGGTACAAATCCCACCCCCTTGAAGGAACTCCATCTTAAATGTTTTATAAATAGAGGACAAACATAAAAACTGAGTTTGATAATTCTAGCATTGCCAACATCTTCCATGTCCTAGGTTTCCATTTTAAGTTATTTCATTCATTATCCATACTCTAGTCACCTTTGGACTATTTAGTATTCTATCACATTCCAAATTGGTTTTCCATTATTGCACATAGCATCCATAGGGAACATATTCATCTTATTACCTTCCTGGAAACACCTAATGCATTAGGTTCTAGTTTCACCATAATGTCCTAGTCTTTAGGCTATTTAGCTCCATTAAAATCCCATTGTGCTACTCTTATGTCACTTAGTAATTAGCATCATATATCCTAGATGGATAGTTCATTAATTCACCTATAACACAACCATATATTTCTCATGATCTTAATAATAATAATAATTAAATTAAATTAAACCAAAATTTTGATAAGTCATTCCTTAAACTGATGCTTATCTCTATGGTTATTCTTGGCCTCATTTTCCTCCATGGGTAACAAGTTTAGCTTAATGTCTACATTGAATACGCCCAGTTGTGCTTACGTCCTAGTGAGCATGTGACAAATTTCTTCTCCCATTAGTTACTTAGTCTTCTAATCCTAGGAAATCCTCATTCCAGGAAGCCTACCTGTCTGGGGATTTTCCTACATGGGCCCTCATCAACTACTCACCCTTTCGAGTCCAGGAAATCCCCATTCAGGGTAGGCTATCTATCCAAGGCATCTCTTTTATGGGCTCCTATCTCATACTTACCCATTCGGGCCCAGGAAACCCCTATTCTAGGCAATCTACCTGGTTGGGGGTTTTCCTATATGAAGTTATTGTTAAAGTCTTATAGCCAATTTTTTATCTAACATGCTTTATTTTATTGTGCATGTAGTCTTATATCCAAATCCTTCTCTGACATGTTTCATTACACTACTCATGGAGTCTTACGATCAAAGTCCTGATTATGGATTGCTCCCAATGAGGTAATCGAAGTGTCATATAGAAACAATGTGGCCATAATTTTCTTATTTTCTGGTTTCCTGCCCCATCATTCAATTATGTCACAACATTTAGTTCCTACGAGATATACTTAAAAAAAATCAAATTAGAAATTTTAATTGTCCTTATTTGCTTCATTCAGAAGCCAAATCTCATAAATGTGAGAGTTTTAGTCATGTTGTTGGGCTTCCTTGAAGCTGGTGATAATCTATCATGGTTCCCCCTTTCTCATGCCCCATCCTAGCACTCTTCATAGAATCATAATTTTAAATTAGAAAAACAATTATCAATGTTCATACATACAATATCTTCATTGTAAAAATTCACAACATCCTAGAATGATCTTCGAATTACTACACAAATAATAATTCTATCACCTTCAATTTAGTTCAAATATATTGAAACAAAATTATGATGGCATTGTATATGTGCACCACATTCATTCCAATTATTTCATAATGCCATTGAACATTTTTTCAAACAACCAAAAGAGACAAAACTTAAAGCTACATGTCTTTAAGTTAATTGGAAATTTAGTTCTCCATTTTGTTTTGCATGTATTACAAAATTCCTAGTAATGTTTTCACATTAAGGTCTTATTGCCTTAACGATACCTCTGCTTTCACATCCATGAAATATATGTGTTAATTTAGAAACAGAAGAAAAAAATTTCTTAAAGGAATTTTGACTCAATTCATTTCATTTATGATTTTACCTTTTACTTTTGTTTTCCCTAATTACATGGCTACCATTACAAGTACTGACAGTTGAATCCTTTTCAAGGAGTCTAGTTGAATTTTTGTATACCCATTGTTGAAATATTCAAAAATCTCTAAAATAATTCAAAATTCACATATTAGTCACAACTATAACAATTCAACTACTTACAAGTTTCCATGGAATTTCGTAAAGGACATTTTAATTGAGTATTATGTTTACATATTTAAACAATTTATTCATTGATATACCCAAACATATGCATATTCATCTTGACTTGCATGTTCCATACTTATACATAGTCCATGTGACTCCCATGCTATCACTTTTAGAGTTAACTTTCATCATTTATTTCTTGCAATCATTCATACAACAAATCTCATAAGGATAAGCATAAGGGAACTACTTTCTTTCATGTGGTAGTTAACAACAAGAGATGATTCTTGCACAATTACCATATGAGTATTCCTTGTGACATGGAATCCACTAGATAAACTTATTGCATTATGTAAAACATAGAAAGTACCAGTTTCTTATTTTGTTTCACACATTCTTATTGTTTTGAAATACAGTATATCATCCAAGAAAAAAATTAGTGAGGGGAAACTTCCTTCTTAAGCAATATTCACAGTAGTAACATTGTTATGAGACTAGTTCATATTGATCCAATAAAGTCCCCTTAACAATCCTTTATCCCCATATCCCCTCTAATGTACTTTTGCAAGGAAGACTTTTAATGCTCATTAGAAATCTCATAACGTGAATAAACATACAAATTTTATTAAACATAGAACTAGGTTTTCTCAAATTTTTATTAGGCTTGCAGCCCAGCTTCTTTCTCATACTATAGGCTCCCTTCCCTTTTGCACTCATGTGCATATAAATGATCTTATATATGAACTATTATTTAGTAAACCTCATAACACTATTGTGGACCTTTCATCATATCATAGATCTTGTGGGACTGTCCTCTCGTATCTCTTCATCTCACCTTCAAAGGTGGGTGACTCACCCTTCATAATTTCTCCAAGCACCGACCAACTCCTAGTGAGCTCTACTTCCATAGCTAGGGGTTCGTCTTGCTATTTTTAAATAATGTACCTACTCCTAAAGCATTTTTGTGCACTTAAGAATTTTTGTGCACTTCGTTCATTAAGGTGGTCTCTTGGACATGGATATTTTCCTTGCCCCTGTGGTCCTTATAAGGGTAATAATGAAGCAAGTGTTTGTTTTGGTAGCCCCAAGATTTTAAGGTGTTTGACTTTGATTTACTAACTTATTCATTGTTGGTTGTTGTTTCATGTGCCTAGAGTTTGCATGGGATATCATTTTTATGTTGTTTGGGAGAGGATTCACGTGTTAGGTTTTCTCCTCCACATGAATGACCTTTTCTTCTTCCCAACCATATGATTTTTTTTCCTAATATTTTCATTATGCAACCCTTCCATATCTCTAGTAGTTGGTTCATGTTACAACAACCTTTACATGTCTAATAGGTTTTATAGAAGCATTGTGTTTAACCTTTCTTGTTCTTCTTGTTCTCTAATGGGACTTCTTCTTGCTCATGATGGATCTAGTTCATACTATACTAAATCATTTAACTTATCATTCCTCTATTTTTCATGCAAATTATTTCTTCTTATGTGTTGTCACACACATAGAGTTGTCAACTAGATAAAGCATAAATATATCGATTCATTACCTTGTGATGCAAGAACTAGGCATGTTGATCTAAAGCACATTTATATGATGTTGTTCACATATATATAAAAAACATCAATTACATAAAATAAATTTACATATAAGCATTATATCAACATTATCAGCCACAACATTTTCAACTTTAAAGTCAAGATGTATAATAATTAAACTAATAGAATATATTTTATCCTTAATGTGTGAGCCTCTCTAGGTCCATTGTTGAATGTAAGCTATGATACAAATTTGTAAAACTCTGTCCTCCCATACCCTTGGGTTTTTTCAGATGTGGGAGCTATTAAAAAGTTTCTTTGACCCAACCTTCCAAGTCTATTATGAAGGTGGGGTTAGAAAAGGCTTCATTTGTTCATGTTTGCGGAATTTAATTTTGATGCCTAGCATTATGATCAACTTGTGGACACTTTTTTAGTGATATAATTTTGTCTCAATTTGATTTCTAGATAAAAAATTTCCTATTAGATGTTTGGCCTATTAAAATAGGTCATGCCATCACCTTTCCAATGTGGTGCCCACATGGACTGCATTAAGCTAGCATGACCTTGTCGTTTCATTATTGTAGGGCCCATAATGTCTAGTCCATGTTATGCGAGCATGGCTTCACTTCCACATCCTCAACCGTAACATGTAACAAGTAACAACAAATGAGTGGTGGGTGGTCTCCTAGTGGTTAGGTTTCCCACATCTGAACCTTAACTAGATTAACCCTTTCATCAGCAACATTTCACGTTGTAAGTACATAATATTTCGATTGTGGTGATGGGTTGTGGCTTCACCAGATCGTTTCATAAGCTAAAACCCTCAAGGAATCATGTTGACTCTCTTTAACTCCCCTCATTGTAAGATTAACAATGTGGACCTTTTTGTCCATGGGTAGTGGCCTAACCACGTGGTAGAACTACCAAAACATCCATCAAGTTAGATCCTTGGCATCAAGCTCCTTTTACCTTAGTTTTATTCCAACATTAACTATGAATGTTGAGGTATGACATTCAACACCTGCATGTTCCCTTAACCATACTTTATGCTCAAGGTGGAGCCCACCAAGCCACATAATCTCAACATCATGTTCTCATCCTTCCCTCTATTCAAACATCAAGTGGAAAACATTGAGGTTCAATTTCAAATATCTGAGAATAGGGTCCACCCCTAAGCTACATCACTCCAAGCAATGTCACCATAGGAAATGTTATCTTAGTATGCCAGTATTAGTGCTTCCTCACATTGCATCTATTCCAACCTCAAGGGAAAATGTTGAGGTCTAAGGTTCAACCACCTAATGGAAATGCTCTGGAATTAACGATGCTTCCTTAATCACACTCTCTTTCCTTTTTTCACCCATTATAATGTTTGAAAAATCACATATGAACTTGGAGATGGGTGTTATCACAGTGATAAGATTTTAAAATTAGAACCACAATCAAATCAGTTAATCCCCCATCATTGTTTCTCCTTCCTTAATTTTCAATTCGAAATTATTTGACGGTGGGTAGTATTCTAGTTTCAAGGTCCCAAAGGCCAAAAATATGATTGAATCAACTTATTCTCCATTTCTGCCATGTTTATAAAGAGTTAGAGAAAAATGTGTTATCAATCAGTGGTATCAAGTCTTCCCAATCCAATGTTCTACGACATATTAAATTCTTATCTTTACAATGGAGGATGCCATTACCAAGATAAGACATGTACCATAAGCCCATTTTACCAACTAATTATCTTACTTAAATTTGTCTCTAAATATCATGGTAATGAAAGTGAACTACCAAATTCCCTTATGTAATCTAATTGAAGATTTATAAGATAGCAGGGTAACCCTGAGTGAACTCCAAGCAATGCAAAGCATATTGTAAATAATGGTTATGGAAGTAATCCACACAATTCAATTGATGATTTTAATCAGGAACTGCTCATAGTCGTGGTAACCAAATGAAGATATATAAATCAATAGTTTATCCCCTAATTCAAGAGTTATTTATTTATCATCACAATCTAAGTATTCTTTAATTTATAGCATAGCGAACAATTGTTGATCACATTCATGATAGGGGACTTCATAATGCAATCATTGATTAAACCACAGTTATATAAACTAGTTTATACTTCCTTGGTATAGTAGTGAGTCCTATGCAGTAATTCACAAGCATACAAACCTTGTGTTAATTAGAAGCGCAAAAAAACAAGATCAATAGTCCAATATGCATTAACAATTTTACTTATCTATTTATGTTTAAAGGGTTGGAAATGAAAGAAGGTAATTGCACTCTCCACCCAACCATTGACCAATTCACTGCACTTTCTTATAGTTGACCACCCCCCGAGATAGATCCAAAGTCTAGGGGAATGTCTTCTTTGAAAATTCACACCAAAACTTGGTAGACACCCATGAAATGTTTAACAACCGTTGGTTAAAATTTCATGTAATAAAATTTAATAAAGGAAAAATAAGACCACAGTTAAGGGACGCTTATTCCAAGCTAAATTTTGGGAAAAAATATCCTAGTGGGCATCAACGGATATGTTTATGGCTAAGGGAAATTGGAAAATGAAATGGCTAAGGCATTAAAAAGGAAAAATGGTATTTCTTCACATTTATTTATGAAAATAAAGGAAAATAGGAGAAAAGGAAGGTAAAGGTCACATGTTGCATATGAGGAGGAAATTGAAGGAAAATAATGGAAAATGATGAAAATAGAGGCCCGATCGATAAAAAGGCTTCTAAGGATCAGTTCATGGCTTTTGGTCACTACCATTTTGGATCTCTCTCATTATTCTCTCTCTCTCACTCACTCTTGTACATGAGTTTTCTTGGAGAATTATAGCTTTGGAGCAAGGAAGGGAAAAACAAGAAAAGGAAGGACAAGGAAACGAAAGGAAATAAAATATCGAGCAAGGAGAAGTAGGATCAAGAAAATTCAACAAAAATACTTTCATGTAACATATTGGATGTCTCATTTCCCACTAGTTCTTACATCCATGGTTTTCATGTTGGTATATGGTTTTCTTACTGTCGGTGGCATGGTTTTATCAGGTTATGATAGTGGTTTCCATCCTCACCTTTCCTTTTTCTAGATATCCACGGTGTGATGGGATTTTTTCTCAATTTTTAGCTTTGGAACTTCCAAATGGTTTCATAATCTTTGGTAGTCGTGGTCTTAGGAAAATTCCCAAAGGCCTATGAATCCCCTGATCGGTTTAGGTGGGATACATGGTAAAGTCTGAGGGTGGTGTCTCAGTTTAGGGCCCAGTGATTAAGTGTGGATTGCGATAAATCCTAAGAGGTAGGGAGAAGAAACATTCCTCAAGGATAGCATTGGAGTCTATAGGCATTCCAAGCTCTGTTTAGTTTTGTGATCTCGGTGATGGTTTTTCTGAGATCATGTTTTGGTGAGGGTGGAGGTGGTTTAACCTCTAGATTCCTTTGGTTTTTTTTGGATTGGTTTATCCTTAAAATCCCACATTCATGCTTGGAATATGGCGCGAGGATGACTGGCTGAAAGAAAGATTTGGTTTAGCCATATCTATGGTCGTGTCATACGTGGAAGTCCCAAACCTAGTTGACTCTTTCCTATGTTTGATAAAAGCTAAGTTGTCTTGTTTGTGTACTTGTATTATGTGGCCTTAATAGTTTTTATCTCATCTTTCTTTCCGTGGATTAATTTTGGTTATAAGAATGGTTATGTGAATAGTTATAGTGATGGTTATTTCATATATTTACTTATAACTAAAAGGATAATGGATGCAATACCTAATTTATGTCAAAAAGGTTAAAGGAAGAGGGTGGTGATAATTCTTGTCAAGTCTCACATGAGTTATTAGTCATTTATGCTTTGTCTTGTATTCATGTCCTGCAGATTGCATTGATGCTAAGTGTTTGACAGAATGTCAATCGCAGTTAGGGATGGTCAGGTCTAGTCCTGGAGCTAGCTTTTGGCTTGCAATTCTTGTTGTAATGTAAATTATGGATTTTGAAAGATATAGGGATTTCTAGGTAGTGAAATGGATTCAAGGCTTGAAAAGTGGTACAAATCCTAGAGTTGCAGCCATAGGTATGAGGAGAAAATTCGCCAGACACATGCATGCCTTGTTGTGTGAGTGTATCAAGTCTCTCAGATGCACCCTGGTCTATACCAAGGGAACATATAGGGGTTTAATGGTTTACAACTCAGTGGGACGGAGGGAATAGTCATGGGGATAACTAGTAAGGCTTATGGGACTCTTGTAGTGGGTATAGAAGGTGTGTGTTGTGGGTTTTCATCGATTCCACTTACTTAACCTACACATAGGGAGTCAAATCATATCATAGTAACTTCTCATGACATGTTTACCCAGGTTGAGTGGTTACTTGGGTAGATGTGGGGGAAGCATCATTACATAGTGGTATCAGAGCATGGTTCACCCCTCAGACTGGATGAGATGTGTGTTGGTCATGAATTCATGTGAGTTTCATAAGTGTTTCTTATTTATAAGACCATGTGCTTTTTGCTTTTATATGGTACTAGTTATGGTTACATTGAGGTTGCCCTTAGAATTTGATGGTGGTGTTGTAGAGCGTGAGTGTATGGTTGATTATGCATTGTTATGAAGGTTATTATTCACATGTGGTTAATGTATAGTGATGTGGTGGTTGTTTTCATGCAGGAGGTCATGGTATGTGTAGTTGATATGATCATGCATTGATGACTGGACTCTAACTAGAATCATCATTATATGGTTATATATTTATGTGTTATATTTCTATATGTTGTTATGATTATGTTATACATGTATTACACTAATTTTTTAATCCTGTAGACGAGGTATCCTCTCCAAATTATTCTAAGCTACATTGGCTCATTGTGATTTCATTTAGCTGATGTGATATACCTTGCATGAAGAATATCAAAGATGACCAGCAAGATGGTAAGCTACAATTCTCAAGACTATCCCTATGGATCAAATGAGCAATGACATGTTGGGTACTCTTCTTATTTGGTAGACACACCAAAATATTAAAGGTAGAAATAAAGAGTTGTAAGGCATACAATGAAAAAATCATAGATGCACATGACAAATAAGAAAAGTTAAATGCAATGATATTTTAGAGTTTTTCATAATTAAAGTGACAGGGACCACTTCGGATCAGTTAGGAAAATGAGAAAAAAACTTATGGACCATATGACAATAGGTATCATGGTGAGTACAAGTCAAATAGAGAGGACATGATCAGATATGGCAATTCCTTGGACACTTCAGATAGGAGGGGTGATATACACAAGTACTATTCTAGTTTTGGTTCAGATAGGAATTATGATCATCATCATTATCATCCTTACAAGAGGAGTGACAAGGGATATTTTCTGAAGGAGTTTAATAATGTCAAGCCACCTACATTTTATGGAGATGTGAAGAAATCATAGGATGCAGAGACATGGTTGCTTGGTATGAGGAAATTCTTCAAGTTTCATGATTCTTGAGAGAACATGAAAGCAAAGATAGCCACTTTTAGTTTTAAAGGGAGAGCATATTTCTGGTGGGAGGATGACTTAACTTGGAATGATTTTGAGAGGCTCTTTAAGAAGAAGTATTTGTTGGAAAGGTACTATGATGGTAGAGCTAAAGATTTTTATGAGTTGTAAATGGGTTCCATGATAGATGATGAGTATACTAGCAGGTTCTTGGAGTTGTTGAGACATGTGCCTTACCTCAAGCATGAGAAGGCAAAGGCTCAAAGATTCATCAGTGGACTTTCGGTAGCATACAAAGACCAGATTGAGTTCGATGAGCCTAGATCATTGGAGGAGGTCATCTAAAAGCTGAAACATTTTTATGAGCAGTCTAAGAAAAAATTTCATCCTAAGCATGATTTAAAAGGAAATGAGAAAGTTAAAGGAAAATGGCCACAAAATTAGGGAATACCTCAAGATGCAGGTGAGAAATAAAATGCGGTCTCTTACAAGAAGTTCAATCCATTTGAGAATGAACATGGAGAGAAGTAGACTAGAGGCAATGGTAGAGCACCATTGCAGTGTTAGGTATGTGGTAAGGATCATCATAAGAGGGATTGTTTGTAGTATTAGGGTTGTAGAACCCAGATCTATAGTGCTCAGGAAGCACATACAGTTGGGGATGGTGGTCATAGAATTCCTCGGATTTATGCATCTGTGGATAATATGTAGGTGGGTCATCAGGAATATATCATTGAGATGGATGATAAGCTTTGTGGTCAAGTTGTTTATATTTTGATTGATCCTTTATCTAATTATAGTTATATTAATCCTGACTTGATGGATAAGAACGGTTTGAGGAAATAAGTGCATGTTGAATCTTGGTTGGTATAGTGGGATACAGGTACAAAGAAGATAGTTCACCATTTGGTAAGAGCTTGTGCATTTGAGTGAAATGGTATACCTATAGAAACACATTTGAATTTACTACCATTGGGATTATATAACATGCTTTTGGGAATGGATTAGATGTACCTTCATAGGACCAAAGTGGATTGCTTTGACAAGGCCATTGAGTTCTTGGATGGTAATATGGAAAATATAATTTTGTAGGGAAAGAGGAAACCTACATCAGTGAGGATGGTTACTGCTATGCAGGATAAGTGTAGTTGCAGAAATATTCAGGAGGTACCCTATATTGGAGTAGTATTAAGATGTGTTTCTAGCAGAGGTTCTAGAGTTACCTCCTCACAAGGAAGTAAATTTATCTATTGATTTGGTTTTAGGAGCAGCACCAACATTGAAGGCACCTTATAGTACGAGTACCCAAGAGCTAGTAGAGTTGAAATTACAATTAAAGGATATGCTTGACAAGTGATACATTAGGCCAAATGTGTCACATTAGGGTGCACCAGTTTTGTTTGTAAAAAAGAAATATGGTACTCTCAGATTATGCATTGATTATAGGTAGTTGAACAAGGTGACGATCAAGAACAAGTACCCATTACCAAGGATTGATGATTTGTTTGATCAATTGAAGAGATCATCAATGTTCTCTAAGATTGACTTGACATCATGATGCCATTAGGTACGCATCAAGGAAGAGGATATCTACAACATTGCCTTTAGGAAAAAGTATGGGTATTATGAGTTTGTTGTAATTCCATTCGGTTTGACTAATTCCCCAGCTAGATTTACATGTTTGATGAATCATGTGTTCCGTTCATATTTGGACAACTTTTTTATTGTTTTCATTCATGACATCTTGATATAATCAAATATTCAAGAAGAGCATGCCAAGAATTTAGCAACAATTTTGAGGTTGCTAAGAGAGAATTAGTTGTATGTCAAGCTTAGCAAGTGCAATTTTTTTCAAATAGAGGTGCATTACTTGGGACAAGTTATTTGCAAGGAAGGCATAGTAGTAGATCCAGAAAAGATAAGAGTCATCATAGAGTGGGCAACTTCTAAGAATGTGGATGAGGTGAGATCATTCATGGGACTGGGAGGTTACTACTAGAGTTTCATCGGGAACTTCTCACACATTGCAAATCCTATGACATCTTTGCAGATGAAAGGTAAGAAGTTGAAATGGACAGAAGAATGTGAAACTAGGTTTGAGTAGTTGAAGAAGTTGTTCACCAATTATCCAATCCTTAAGTTTTCAGATCTGGATAAAACGTTTGTAGTGTATACATATGCCTATAAAAGAAGACTTTGTGGGGTCCTTATGTAGGAGGGACAAGTGGTGTGATATGAGTCTAGGAAGTTGAATGAGCACGAGAAAAACTATGTGACTCGTGATCTTGAGTTGGCAACTATTATTCATGCCTTGAAGATGTGGAGGCATTATCTTCTTGGCAATATATTTGTATTGATGAGCAATTATATTGGGTTGAGATACTTGTTTGACCAACTAAATCTAAATGCCATGAAAGCTAGATGTTTGGCTAGCCTTAGTGAGTTTGAATTCAAGATCAAATACATTAATGGAAAAGAGAATCAGGTTGCAGATGCTCTTAGCAGGCAGGTATAGGTGAATCATATAGAAACTATGAGCTCTTTTGGGATAGATTTACAGGATAGGAAATTTCAGGAATGATGTTGAGAAGACAAATATATGGAGATTATGCACATGTTACAACAAAGTATAGGTATAGGTACGTGTATAGGTATATGGGATCATGATGCATACTATCATATCATGGTAGATGGTCTGGTGAGATTCAAGGACAAGATCTATGTGCCGAATTGTAGTGAGATCAAAAATATTAGCTTGTGGGAGTTTCATGTCAAACCATACATGGGTCAATAGGTAAGGACAGAGTGTAAGCATCCAGGTGGTCTACTACAGCTTATTCCAATTCCAAAAGGGAAATGGGAGGTCATTTCGATGGATTTAATTATAGGTATTCCAAGGACAGTGAGACAACATGATTCTATAATGGTTGTGGTCAATAGGATGAGTAAGGTGGATGACTTCATTCTAATGAAGACTACATATTTATCCAATGAGGTGGAACAACTTTTCATCAAGGGGATCATGAGATTACATGGTGTTTTGAAGAATATTGTTTCAAATAGGGATGTCAAGTTCACTTCTATGTTTTGGAAGGAATTATTTGTAGGGTTTGGGTACAAACTTGGCCTTCATTACATCTTATCATTCATAGGCAAATGGATAGACAGAGAGAGTCAATAAGATATTGGAGGATATGTTGAGGATGTACATGATGCACTAGAAAAGAAGATGGGGGAAGTATCCTCCATTGCCTGAGTTTTCCTACAAAAATGGTGGTCACGGGTCATTGAGGATGAGTCCTTTCGAGGCACTGTATGGGTGAAGTTGTCATACTCCCATAAGATGGAGTGATCTAGTCAATAGGGTACTTATTGGATCAGATATGTTGGAAGACATGGAATAGGGAATTCATCTTATAAGGAAGAATCTAAAGGCAACACATGATAGACAAAAGACTAATGTGGACCAGTATAACGAATTCAATGAGTTTCAGGTTGGGGAGCATGCGTACTTCCATATCAAGCTCAAGAATAGATCTTTGAGGATTTGATTATGTGCCAAGTTGGCACCATAGTATTATGGGCCTTTTGAGAACCTTGATAGGATTGGACCAATGGCCTATACACTTTCACTACATCCAACAGTGAAATTCCATGATGTTTTCCATGTTTCATTTCTTAAGAGGTATATAAAGGATGTTGATCATGTTATTGATTTGTCTGTATTGTAGGTGGCAAAAGAAGACGAATTTCAGTTGGAGCCTCAGTGCATATTACAAAGGAAGGAACTCATGCTCATGGATAAATCCATAGAGCAAGTTAAAGCACAGTGGAAGCACCTTAGGCCCATAGAAGCTACATGGGAGATGGAGGATTAGATTCGGGTCATGTATCCTTCTTTGTTTACTGGTGGAGGCAAAGAAGTTTTGCTATAATGTCTAGTGTATGTTTGGCATATGTTTTGATGATGTTTTGGTATATGTACATATGTATATGGATGTGAATACCACCACGAGCTATGTTATGAAGCTCGAATAAGTGGTATGGTTGTTATCTTGTCATGTTGTCATGATGTTTTTCTTTTGATCAGGTCATTCATTGCAAATACTGCAACTAGCTAAGTTTTAAAGCTACATGGGAAGTATGTTTTCTTTTCATTGGTTTTTTTGAGCTGTTGGTGTGTCTTAACACTGAGGACAATGTTACCTAAGGGGGAGGGGTCTGTAACAACCCCTGGTTAAAATTTCATGTAATAAAATTTAATAAAGTAAAAATGAGAACATGGTTAAGGGACACTTATTCCAAGTTGAATGTTTGACATAGATATCCTAGTGAAAATCAATGGATGTGTTTATGGCTAAGGGAAATTGGTAGAGGAAATGGATAAGGCATTAAAAAGGAAAAAAGATAATTTGACACATTCATTTATGAAAGTAAAGGAAAATAGGAGAAAATGAAGGTGAAAGGCCACAAGTTTCATGTGAGGAGGAAATTGAAGGAAAATAATGGAAAAGGAAGGAAATAGAGGCCTCATTGATAAAAAGGCTTATAAGGATCAATTCATGGGTTTTGCTCAGTTAATATTTGGATCTCTCTCATTATTCTCTCTCTCTCACTCTTCGACATTGATAGTTTTCTTGGGGAATTCTAGATTTGGAGCAAGGAAGGGAAAAGAAAGTAAAGGAAGGATAAGGAAATGAAAGGAAAGCTAGGAACAAGTAACGAGAAGCAAGATCAAGCAACTCCAGTAGGAATACTTTCAAGTAACATATTGCATGTGTGATTTCCTAGTTATTTTTGACATGCATGGCTTTGCATGTCAGTATATGGTTCTCTTGCTATCGATGGCATGGTTTTGTCGAGTTATGACACTGGTTTTTAGCCTTGCTTTGAATTTTTCCAGATATCCATGGTGTGATGGGATTTTTTTCTTGGTTTTGAGCTTTAGAATTACCGTATGGTTTTGGAATCCAAGGTGGAGGTCGTCTTAGAAAAATTTCCAAAGGCACAAGAGTCCCTTAACCAATTTTGGCATGATACTTAGTAAATCCTGAGGGTAGTGTCTCGATTTAGGGCCTAATGATCTGGTTTCGATTGCGGTAAAGCTTGAGAGACAAGGACACAAAAAATTTCTCAAGGATAGTGATGGAGCTTGGAGACAAGAGCTAATGGATGCAATTATGACTTGGATCAATTATCAGTCATTTACGCTTTGTCTTGTATTCATGTCTTGTCGATTGCATTGATGCCAAATGCTTGCTAGAATGTCACTCCCAGTTGGGTATGGTCAAGCTTAGTCTTGGAGCTAGTTTTTGGCTTTCAAGTATTGTTTTCGTGTACATTATGGATTCTGAAAGCTACAGGGATTTTTGGGAAGTGACCACGATTCTATGCTTGAAAAGTGGCATAAATCTCATAGTCACAAGAACAATCTTGAGGAGAAGAGTCCCCATATGCATGCATTCCTTTTTGTGTGAGCATCTAGAGCCTCCAAGGCACACTCTTTCCCATAACAAGGGAGTGACCACAGGTTTGATGATATAAACCATAGCAGGGCTCAGGGATTGGTCATGGAGATGACTAAGAAGGATTTTGGAAGTCCTGTAGGAGGTATAGATGTTCTGCGTTGTGGGTTTATGTCAATTCCACTTCCTTAATTGGCCCATAGGAAGTCGAATCATATTATAGTAAATTCTCATCAGATGTTTACCCCTGTTGGACGGTTACTTGGGTAGATGTGGGAGGAGGGTCGTTACAAAATGGAGCTCATTGTTCTGGTGGTTTAACAAATTATCTCTATAGTAAGCACCAAAATGACTCACATACACTTTTTGATTTCAATCGCATGGCTTTAGCGAATGTCCAAATGGGGTATTTATTAGTTCCAAGATATTTAATCTATAGTTTGTGTGATTTGAAAACTATTTTTTCATGTTAAGGACCACAGGGGTCTATAGTTCACTATATAAGTGGTTTAATAACACTTCTAGCAAGTGGTTTAGTATCTATACAACAAGTGGTTTAGTATCTTGTTGTGGCCAGCAACAACCCCCCCTTTTTCATTTAAGTATTTGTCCAAAATACTAAATGAATAGGGGACCCTTAGTCTAATTTTGAGAAAAATCAAATTTTCCTTCTTCAAAATAATGCTACCATCATAGGCTTAAAACGGTCTTTCGAATATTTTAACCTAAGTCTACGATAAGGTAAAGGTCTTTAAGAAATTCCATTAATGCGCAAGGCCCCCCAATGTTAAGCCTAACGTCGCATCGTAGTAAGTAATGTTCATAAGGAAAAACCTCAAAATCTATCGATCTGCGATAACACCGATCGCAAGATTGCACATCGTAGAAATGAAATCATGGAAATACTTAACAAACATCAAACTCCTGCGACTCGCGATGTTGCGACCTGCGATATTGCGATCGCCGCGATGACACAGTCTGCGATCTGGCGATTTGCAATAAGCGCGCCTTGCGATGGCACGATCTTCGATGTAACATAAAGAAAATCATGAATCATTTAATCGCGAATCGTTCGGGCACGCCATTCAAAGAAAGGCCACTTACCATAATCTGACCCCAAATCATGCGCTTTTAATGATGGTAAGTGGATTAGTTGTCAGTTATTTAATGAAATAAAGACACATGCTTTGCTAAGGAATTGTTTCACGTAAGGTGGCATATTTAGTATATCTGTTGCATTTAAAACTCTCCCATCACCTTTCTCAATCAGTCATTTCCACCTCGCTAGTAATTTGCAGGAACTAGGAGATAATAAGATTCAAAAGCCAAATGCAGGAGCAAATGGGAAAGAAGAATAAAGCCCAAGGCTCCGAGACGAAGGAAAAGGCAAAGGAGATGGCGCCCTTGTACACAGACACTGCATGCAACAGGGACGTACGAATTTCGACCTGGGAAGGCATGTATAGGCTCTTGGAGGAGGAAAATCCCAGAGTAATGAAGGTCGATAGCGCCATGGGATCACAAAATACTTCCGAGGCATCCTTAGAAGAGCTGGCTTGTTCATTTCTTCATCGAATAGTAGCTAGACCCAAGATATTTCCGTATACAGATATGATCAAATGGATACTTGACAATGCGGAGTTACAAGGCAGACAATTCAAGGCTCCAGGGCATGGGCTCATAGGATCATTCGCCACGCAAGACTTAAAGCTTATGTATCATCTTCCTAAGCCTCAGATGACATACAACACACAATTTGTCAAGAAATTTGTAGTAGAGAACCCAAACAAGGCAGAAACCACTAAAGAATGGATGAGAAGAGAGGAGCCACTAAAAAGGGACAAAAATGGTATGTACAGCACTAGTTCTCTCACCTCTCCATATTGTTTTGCTGCAGCCATGCTGTGCAGGCTGTTTAGGATGCCAAACATAAATAAATTTTCGTCTGAATGGCTACCACTCATAGACGTTGCCAATAATGCCGATCTCGTGGATTGGGCCAAAATATTTTCTAATAATTTATACACTGCTGTCATGAATTACCGTTCTAAGAGATCCTTGTCACAAAGTGTCTATCCTCCTTTTTATCTGTCTACTTACATTATGGATTCTATTTTCTATGTATCTAAATTTCCAACTATGGGTTGGAAATGGACTACCCAGGACCTGTCACCTATTCATGTTTATCACAAAGTATTATGGGATTCACAATTTGCCCCTCACTTCTATCAGATTTGCCACGGGCTCATCTTACCCATATATAGGATGATGTATGGTGAAGAACCCCTGAGGTGCTCACGAAGCACAAATAGACATCATCCCCATCGCAAGATGGTTCGGGGAAGAATGGTTCACTTATATTAGAGTGTTTGGGAGCACTGTACCTCCACATGTCCTACCTCTGTATGTCCCCGACAAGCTTTTGGCTAGGGAAATTGCCTATCAGACTTGCTCAGAAGGCGGCCTAACCAAAGAGCTAAAAGACAAGAAAAAGGCCATATGGCCTCAGTTTCCTGTACCTTTTGGGGCCTTCTCATTATTCGATGTAGGACATGCTTTTGCCGAAGTAGGGAATGTGACGTCCCTACAATTATTTAAATTCCTCGCTCGACCTTTTGACCTAAATAATGTTTCCCATGATTTCACTATAAGTGTGAGAATAAAAGTGTTCATCGGAAAGAAAGATTTATTTGATGACTTGCTTCAAAATAAAAGTTCATTCCAGGAAGTTTTGCGAGAAGCTAATTCAAGGTTATCCCCATATGACCTCGAAAGATTTTTGTTATTCAGAGAAAGAAGGCTAGCTAGTGTTCCTCTAGAAAAGCTGCGCCTGCTCGCCAGAGAGCCTACTCCAAGTGTCAGCCTCACCGGAAACTCCAGTACTTCCAAATCAAAATCTAACGCTGCCCAAGGAACACTTGAACGTTCTAAAAATTCTACAAGCAACCAAGGAAAAGGCGAAGAAACAGCCAAGGATACTGCTCAGTCAAGTGCAATGTCGCAACTGCAAGTTATCGCCTCCCCACCAAGAGATGTCCCTCCTCCCGTCATTAAATCGTCACTCGTCACGACAGAACTCGATAAAGAGTGGGAAAACTTCAACGAGCTAATCAACCTTGAAGGGCAAGTCCCAAGAACACCTGTGAGCGATGCACAGGTAGCACAAGAAATGGTTTCAACCATGGTCGGTAGTGTCTCAGAAACGGAGCACAGTCATATCGCTCCGCCCTCTGAGATTGTACTTAGTGTAGAGGAAATTCCCCCATTGGATGTATTATATAGTCCTCAACATAAAGCAGTGGTGAGGAGACAAAGAAAGAAGAGAAATCTGGAGAATACGCTGTCACAGGATGCTGAACATTTAGACGTCTAATGGAAAGACCCTAACAACAACCCGACAGAAAATCTCACGAAGTTGTCTCAAATCGCTGGAGGATACGCTTCTGCGACTATCGAAAAAGCGTCGGAAGTTCAGCAACTATTGAGGGAGCAAGAAAACCAAATACAAATACTACAAAAACAGCTACAAAAAAGCCAATGCCAGTAATGAAGCATCCAAACAACTCGAGAAACTACAAGAAGATTTTCAGCAAATGCAGATAAGCTATCAGAAAATCTTGGACAAAAAAGGAAAGCAGTTGCAAGCTTTACAAGAAATACACAAGGATGAGCCCAAGCTTTCCGAATTCATTTCAGAGTCTACTACCTTAAATGAGCAACTTTTGAAGCAACAGGAAGAGTTAGGACGTAAAATATCACAGTGGAGTCACTATTGCGAGCTGAGCGACAAACTCACCAATCAAGTGACAGACCTGCGAAGTGACTACGACCAAGTTGACAGACGAGTGACAGAGTATCTAGCTTGGCAGGATGGAGAGGAAGGGAAGAGAGAAAATGCACCCAGAATAAACGAAAGCCATAAAGGATTGCTCTTTAACAAATGGGATGATCAAATCAGGCAGGAAGAACAGGCGGCAGAGGCAGTGGGGACACAGGCAAGTGTTCTTATAAACTGTGTAAATGAAGATTTACACATAGCCAACTTAATCACAGAAACCACCCCAGGATACCTACCAAACAAGTCACGAATAAAGGCAGAATGGAAAGAGAAGGCGCAGGAAAATGGAAAAGCGATCCAAGCATTGAACAGATTGAATTGGGAGTGCTATTGGGCATACTTAGTCAAGCAACACAGTCAATGGATGACTGTGAAATGCATCATAAACTCAGCAGAGAAAGTAGTGCCAGCTCTCATAGATTCCGTTTTCGTAGCCCAGCTCGGCACAAAAGTCGGCCAATCGACTCTTCTCAAATCCATGATGCACACTTGCAGTTTTAAGGACCAAATTCAGAAGTAGCTTATTTTTAGTAGTTTGTTATTTCCTTTTTATTTAGATTAGAAAAAGGGTGGTCATTTGAGAGCCATATCCTTAAATTTTGTAAAAAAACTATTATTAGATTTAAGGAGTAGTATTTTAACCCTTCTCATGCATTTAGACAAGGGTCCAAAGATTTGTCAAAAACTTATCCTCAGAACATGCACTTCTGCACCCTCAGAGGAGGTTTTGATGAATGGATGGATCGAGATTTATTTTTACTTGGATTTGATATCTGCTACTGATGTTGCACTTTTGTACTCTTGGTAGATTTTAGAACAAGTAGAGATAGATCGTGTTTGCTTGAAGCTTATGGGTAGAACTAGTCATAAATGGTACTTTTATCTCTTGGCAATTTCTGCTTATATTCTTTAAGTGATTTACAGTTTCAGTTGTTTATATGTTACTGCATGAATGTACAAGTTATCATTTGGCACTTTTGTATGGTGGAGTCATATTGTTTATGTGTGACATATGAATGGCTTATTATGCGATATGTTGTTCACAACTGCTTTTCCTAACTTCTTATCCAAAGTGGTTTATCTTTAATGATTTCTATTCTTATAATGGCTGAATGATCTTTATTACTAGTTATTATTTGAAATCGTTTTAGATCGCATAATGGAAGATATAAAATCCCGGGTTAGATAGATTCGATATGTTGTTTCTCACTAGATTACAATAGCATAGAGTTAGTTTAAAGAATATGAATTAGATTAGCTTTAAAATACTCTTAGATCAGCATAGTTCAACTCTATACACACACACACCCAAGATCGGGAAACTGGTCCCGTCATCCCCAGTTGGACCCGCTATACCAAACGGATAAGGAGCTGCCAACCAAGGTTCGGACCGAGTGGGTATCCCCCTTGTTGTCGACCCGATTTTCGGGGCTTCAACATATTTGACGCTAGAAGGAGGGCCTGAACATAGTGTCTTTTGGAATGATTTTCAAATCATGACATTTGAATTTGGATGGCTGCTCACAAACTTCCCATTTGGAGTTGCATCCATGTTCCTACCTCTTCCAACACTCCACCTGAAGTGGTAAGACTCTTGTCTTAGGTAAAATTCAATGGTAAGAATAACTCTTCTGCTTTTAATCATGCTCTTCAATTTATTCAAAGAATTTCAAGTTATGATATTCCAAGAAATGATGAAGACGTTTTATGCTGAATTTTTACTCTTACACTCGCAGCAGAAGCTAGAAAATGGTGCAGAAACCTCCCAGTTGCATCAATTCACAGCTCGGACCAATTCGCCAAGATTTTCATTCTTGAATTTGATTGTTATGACTATGACCAGGTATACGATGAAATTGATTATCTCAGGAAAAACGATGAATCTATTAGGGATTTTAATATGTGATTTCATTTTGATTGTCTAAAATACGATCTTGAAAGCGAACTCATAGAGGAAGAATCTTTAGATTATGCTAAACATTCCCTGCCTCCTATATCTGATCAAGCAGAAATTAGTCCGAGTTTTGTCTCTTTTCTTTCTAATATGAACGAGAATTCCAATTTGAATATGCAAATCGCTCATAATGAAAAAAGCCCTCAAAGCCTAGGAGTTATCCATACTCTAATACAAGAAGATAAAAGCGAGGATGATGGAGGGAAACCTGCCTTGGAACCAGGAGATGACTTTGATACAAGGTTAGATGATCTCGTTGCAAGTCAGCAAATGCAGACGCCAAGGTTAGAACAGCAAACTATTTTTCTTTCAGGAAGTATCAGTACACAAAGGTATGATCTGAAACCTGATGTCTATATTGAATCTGATCAACGAATATTTTTCCATGATGATAGTCTTAAATGCGTTGCTTCAGAATCACACTTCTCTCTTTACCCTGATGTTTTTAATGATGATAACTTTTCCCCTCTCAACATTAAAGATATTTCAAAAAACACAGAGGATAAGTCAAATAAGTCATCGTTAGATTTTCAAAATAAAGACATAGCTATAGAACATCCCTCGATTGTTTCCAAGCAAGGAACACTTGAATCTCCTTGTCTGAAATTATATGACCGAAAGGAAGAATCTAGGGAAACTGGTAAAATCAGTTATGATGGTTACTTTGCCAATGACGATGTTATCGATTTATCTCAAGTAACTCATCAAAGCTCAAAAAATGAGAGATATTCTAATTCGGAAAACATATCATTCAATCCTCATTTTGAGGCAAAAAATCATTCGCCTGATTTTGCTGACCAAGACGATATCCCGATCTATGATTCATACCATGAAGAAACCCCCATGCCTATTCACAATCATAATTTATCTTCTGTTTCACATGACCTGGCTAGTTCTTGTGAACAACAAAATTTTACAAGCTTATCCCAGTTGTGCTGTAACTTTATTTGTACAAAAAACTTTTTTTATTATTGTTCCCACTTGCACTCATCTTATACAAAATCGGACTGCGTTTTAAATTTTCAGTTTTTTGATAGATTATTCTAGTATAACCCACACCTTATCAAAGAGCATCCAAAATACGAGCTACCATTGTGCAAAGCTAAGCTATGTCAAGGAAGTACAAAACTTCCTCCATTACAAGATCATCAAGATATAACAAAAATTCACCCTTATTTTTATGATCCAATAGATATCCAGTTGGAAGGAAGATTTTCCAAGAAAGAAATTTTAGACAAAATTCCAACTGGACTTATGCATTCTTATTCCACATCCAACATTAACATTACAAGGAAAATTCCATTCTTAATGCCAACATTGGAAAGCTGCATACATATAGGAGTAAAAATGAGAAACTGGCTCCATTGGAAATATCATTTCAGCTAGTCAAATTTTTGTATATAATTAGAGTAGGAGTAGGAGTAGTTTAGTTAAGTAGTTATGTTTATTTTTGAGTAGTTGATAGTCAAAATAAGAAAAGAAGATCATCCCTATTGTATACACAACCCTAGGGAATGTCTACTTCTCATTTCGATTAAGTTTTTTTCCCCGTGAATAAAGTTTGCTTTGGTTAATAGCATTCGACGTTTACAAAAGACACCTTTTTTCTCTATCAAGATTTTGAACTTCTGCTTCTATGAATGACAAATATTTTTCTTTGAAACTTGATCTTTATTATCAATAGAACTTTAATCCATATATGATATTAGTTTCAACTCCAAAAAACTGAAGAAATTAATCTCAGCGAAGCAATTGTTTTACGTCAGTACAATGAAAGGCATCAATGACAAGATGAGGAGTCCCTGTAGAAACAACGATTACCAAAGAAGCTTTATTATTGTCATCCAAAACTTTCTTAAGGAAAGAAAATTGACTTCCTCCCTGCCAAAGGAAATCGCAACATTCATGGAAGCAATCCAATGAAAACACTATATCTCAAAGAATAAGAGTTCTCATCATGAGCCGACTTATCATCATCACAGATATTATAACTTGTTGACTTTGCCAAAACTTTCCACCAAAACAGGGCAATGACTCAAGATTGTTGCAATCAAAAGACAGGGGGTCTCATCACGAGCCAGCTTGTTCAACAAAAGTATAAATCTAGTGAATGACTGTGTCATAATTTGGCCACCACACCAAGACATTGTTCTTTAGAGAATAAAAAAGAAAAAGTGTCAAAATGGGTTTTTCTTTGAATAGTTGTAAACACTTAGGTAGGATAAAGGATCATTACTGGTTAATAGGTAAACCTGTCGAGGCTATGGATGCCTGCGGGCAGCAGAGGCTCTAACTGCGACAAAGAAGCATATTTGAAAAGGACTGCTATACAAAGAAGACTTTATTTTAATTTTTATTCAAGACGAAGTAAGGGTTGGTGTAAATGCAAGAAAAAGCTAAGAATACAAGTAAATAGAAACGAGTTGAAACGAAATATCATTGATAGTTTGAAGTATAATATTTTTATCTTTCTATAATAAAGTTTAAGTTTTCTGAGATTTTTTTTTATTATTTTTAGAAGTTTGAAAAACGTCAAAAGAGAGTCAGAGATAACTGGTTCTCCCAAGTGAAACGCCAATTGTTGTGGCCAACAACAAACCCCCCTTTTTCATTTAAGTATTTGTCCAAAATACTAAATGAATAGGAGACCCTAGTCTAATTTTGAGAAAAAACAAATTTTCCTTCTTCAAAATAAAGCTACCATCGTAGGCTTAAAACGGTCTTTCAAATATTTTAACCTAAGTCTACGATAAGGTAAAGGTCTTTAAGAAATTGCATTAATGCGCAAGGCCCCCCAACATTAAGCCTAACGTCGTGTCGCAGTAAGTAATGTTCATAAGGAAAAACCTCAAAATCTGTCGATCTGCGATAACACCGATCGCAAGATCGCACATCGCAGAAATGAAATGGCAATACTTAACAAATATCAAACTCCTGCGACCCGCGATGTTGCGACCTACGATATTGCGATCACTGCGATGACATAGTATGCAATCTAGCGATTTGCAATAAGCGCGCCTTGCGATGGCACGATCTTCGATGTAACATAAAGCAAATCATGAATCATTTAATCGCGAATCCTTCGGGCACGCCATTCAAAGAAAGGCCACTTACCATAATATGACCCCAAATCATGCGCTTTTAATGATAGTAAGTGGATTAGTTGTCAGTTATTTAATGAAATAAAGATGCGTGCTTTGCTAAAGAATTTTTTCACGTAAGGTGGCATATTTAGTATATCTGTTGCATTTAAAACTCTCCCATCACCTTTCTCAATCAGTCATTTCCACCTCGCTCGTAATCTGCAGGAACTAGGAGATAAGAAGATTCAAAAGCCGAATGCAGGAGCAAATGGGAAAGAAGAATAAAGCCCAAGGCTCCGAGACAAAGGAAAAGGCAAAGGAGATGGCACCCTTGTACACAGACACTACATGCAACAGGGACGCAGGAATTTCGACCTAGGAAGGCATGTATAGGCTGTTGGAGGAGTAAAATCCTAGAGTAATGAAGGTCGATAGTGCTGCGGGATCACAAAACTCTTCCGAGGCATCCTTAGAAGAGTTGGCTTGTTCATTTCTTCATTGAATAGCAGCTAGACCCAAGATATTGCCGTATACAGATATGATCAAATGGATACTTGACAATGCAGAGTTACAAGGCAGACAATTCAAGGCTCCAGGGCATGGGCTCATAGGATCATTCCCTGTGCAAGACTTAAAGCTTATGTATCATCTTCCTGAGCCTCAGACGGCCTACAACATGAAATTTGTCAAGAAATTTGCAGCAGAGAACCCAAACCTGGCAGAAACCTCTAAAGAATGGACCAGAAGGGAGGAGCCGCTAAAAAGGGATAAAAATGGTATGTAGAGCACTGGTTCTCTCACCTATCCATATTGTTTTGCTGCGGCCATGCTGTGCAGGCTGTTTGGGATGACAGATATAAATAAATTTTCGTCTGAATGGCTACCACTCATAGACGCTGCCACAAATGCCGATCTCGTGGATTGGGCCAAAATATTTTCTGATAATTTATACACTACTGTCATGAATTACCGTTCTAAGAGACCCCTGTCACAAAGGGTCTATCCTCCTTTTTATCTGTCTGCTTACATTATGGATTCTATTTGCTATGTATCTAAATTTCTAACTATGGGTTGGAAATGGACTACCCAGGACCCGTCACCTATTCATGTTTATCACAAAGTATTATGGCATTCATAGTTTGCCCCTCACTTCTATCAGATTTGCCATGGGCTCATCTTACCCCTATATAGGATGATGGATGGTGAAGAACCCCATAGGTGCTCACCCAAAGCGCAAATAGACATCATCCCCGTCGCAAGATGGTTCGGGGAAGAATGGTTCACTTATATTAGAGTGTTTGGAAGCACTGTACCTCCACATGTCCTACCTTTGTATGTCCCCGACAAGCTTTTAGCTAGGGAAATTGCCTATCAGACTTGCTCAGGAGGCGGCCTAACCAAAGAGCTAAAAGAGAAGAAAAAGGCCATATGGCCTCAGTTTCCTGTACCTTTTGGGGCCTTCTCATTATTTGATGTAGGACATGCTTTTGCTGAAGTAGGGAATGTGATGTCCCTACAATTATTTAAATTCCTTGCCCGACCTTTTGACCTAAATAATGTTGCCCATGATTTCACTATAAGTGTGAGAATAAAAGTGTTCGCCAGAAAGAAAGATTTATTTGATGACTTGTTTCAAAATAAAAGTTCATTCCAGGAATTTTTGCGAGAAGCTAAGTCGAGGTCATCCCCATATGACCTCGAAAGATTTTTGTTATTCAGAGAAAGAAGGCTAGCCAGTGTTCCTCTATAAAAATTGCGCTTGCTCGCCAGAGAGCCTACTCCAAGTGTCAGCCGCAGCGGAAACTCCAGTACTTCCAAATCCAAATCTGGCGCTGCCCAAGGAACACATGAACATTCTAAAAATTCTGCAAGCGATGAAGGAAAAGGCGAAGAAACAGCCAAGGATACTGCTCAGTCAAGTGCAATGTCGCAACTGTAAGTTATCCTATCCCCGCCAAGAGATGTCCCTCCTCCCATCCTTAAATCGTCACTCGTCACAACAAAGCTCGATAAAGAGTGGGAAAACTTCAACGAGCTAATCAGCCTTGAAGGGAAAGTCCCAAGAAGACCTACAAGCGATGCATAGGTAGCACAAGAAATGGTTTCAACCATGGTCAGTAGTGTCTTAGAAATGAAGCACAGTCATATCGCTCCGCCTTCTGAGCTTCTACTTAGTGTAGAGGAAATTCCCCCGTTGGATGTATTCTATAGTCCTCAATATAAAGCAGTGGTGAGGAGACAAAGAAAGATGAGAAAGCTGGAGAATATACTGTCACAGGACCTTGAACATTTAGACGTCTTATGGAAAGACCCTAACAACAACCCGACAGAAAATCTCACGAAGTTGTCTCAAATCGCAGGAGCATATGCTTCTGCGACTATCGACAAAGCGTCGAAAGTTCAACAACTATTGAGGGAGCAAGAAAACCAAATACAGCTACTACAACAACAACTACAAAAAAGCCAATGCCAGTAATGAAGCATCCAAACAACTCGAGAAACTACAAGAAGATTTTCAGCAAATGTAGATAAGCTATCAGAAAAGCCTGGACAAAAAAAAGGAAAGCAGTTGAAATCTTTACAAGAAATACACAAGGACGAGCCCAAGCTTGCTGAATTCATTTCAGAGTCTACTAGCTTAAATGAGCAACTTCTGCAGCAACAAGAAGAGCTGCGATGTAAAATATCGCAGTGGAGTCACTATTGCGAACTAAGCAACAAACTCACCAATCAAGTGACAGACTTGCGAAGTGACTACGACCAGGTTGACAGACGAGTGACAGAGTATCTAGCTTGGCAGGATGGAGAGGAAGTGAAGAGAGCAAATGCACCCAGAATAAACGAAAGCCATAAAGAATTTCTCTTTAACAAATGGAACGATCAAATCAGGCAGGCAGAACAGGCGGCAGAGGCAGTGGTGACACAGGCAAGTGTTCTTATAGACTGTGTAAATGAAAATTTACACAGAGCCAACTTAATCACAGAAACCACCCTGGGATACCTACCAAACAAGTCACGAATAGAGGAAGAATGGAAAGAGAAGGCGCAGGAAAAGGGAAAAGTGATCCAGGCATTGAACAAATTGAATTGGGAGTACTATTGGGCATACTTAGTCAAGCCACAAAGTCAATGGATGACTATGAAATGCATCATAAACTCAGCTGAGAAAGTAGTGCCAGCTCTCATAGATTCCATTTTCCCAGCCCAGCTCAGCGCAGAATTCGGCCAACCGACTCTTCTCAAATCCATGATGAACACTTGCAGTTTTAAGGACCAAATTCGGAAGTAGCTTATTTTTAGTAGTTTGTTGTTTCCTTTTTATATAGATTAGAAAAGGGGCGGTCATTTGAGAGCCGCATCCTTAAATTTTGTAAAAACACTATTATTAGATTTAGGGAGTAGTATTTCAACCTTTCTCATGCATTTAGGGAAGGGTCCAGAGATTTGTCAAAAACTTGTCCTCAGAACATGCACTTCTGCACCCTTAGAGGAGGTTTTGATGAATGGATGGATCGAGATTTATTTTTACTTGAATTTTGATATCTTCTACTGATGTTGAACTTTTGTACTCTTGGTAGATTTTAGAACAAGTAGAGATAGATTGTTTTTGCTTGAAGCTTATGGGTAGAACTAGTCATAAATGGTACTTTTATCTCTTGGCAATTTCTGCTTATATTCTTTAAGTGATTTACAGTTTCAGTTGTTTATATGTTACTGCATGAATGTATGGGTTATGATTTGGCACTTTTGTACGGTGGAGTCATATTGTTTATGTGTGACATATGAATGGATTATTATGCGAGATGTTGTTCACAACTGTTTTGCCTAACTTCTTATGCAAAGTGGTTTATCTTTAATGATTTCTATTCTTATAATGGTTGAATGATCTTTATTACCAGTTATTATTCGAAATATTTTTAGATCGCATAATGGAAGATATACAATCTCGAGTTAGATAGATTTGATATGTTGTTTCTCACTAGATTACAATAGCATAGAGTTAGTTTAAAGAATCTAAATTAGATTAGCTTTAAAATACTCTTAGATCAGCATAGTTCAACTCTATACACACACACACCCAAGATCAGGAAACTGGTCCCGTCATCCCTAGTCGGACCCGCTATACCAAACGGATAAGGAGCTGCCAACCAAGGTCCGGACTGGGTGGGTATCCCCCTTGTTGTCGACCCGATTTTTGGGGCTTCAACATATGTATACAACAAGCACCAAAATGATTAACATACTCCTTGAATTCAATTAAAGGGCTTCACCCAATGACCAGATTAGGTATTGCTCAATTCCAGGAGATTTAATCCAATGTTTGGGTGATTTTAAAAATGTTTTTTCATAGTAAGCACTATAAGGGCCTGTAATCCATTATATAATTGGTTTAAAAACTCTTATAGGAGTCACCACAATGTCTCATATTTCCATTCCCAATTGGCTTAAAAACAACACCGTAAGAACCATAGTGATTTGGTTATCCTTTGAGCCTCCCGTATACCATTTAGTCTTAAACATACATTCCAATGGCCTCAACACAATAATAAAGGGAATGGTAGCCAAAATATCTAAGCATAGTTGTCATCCATAATTCCAGCACTACTCAATCTTCATTCATAGCTCTAGTAGCTCCTCTCTTTCTCCCTGTGACCAATTTTTTAACTTTATTAATCCTTGTTATTCTACCAATATCCTATTGTTCTCTGGGAAGTTATCCTCGGCCTTGATCCCTAAGAGAGATGGGATGCGCATGGTCATCTTTTCATACCAAGAAAACCCATCTCTTCAATTTTTTGTTAGCATAGTTAGTGAATTAGTCAATAGAGATTCCATGACTTCAATGCAACTCTATCAAGGCTATTCATGGAATGCAACTAATTTTCCTTCAACTAGATGTCATAAACTATCTGTCAAGAATTGGCTTTCCTAGTTTCCAAGTGACTCTAGTTATTAAATTTAGGATGGATTCATGCCCTTCAAGGAACACAAGGAATAAAGATTCCCTCAGACAATGGATCCACAAGGAAATCGTTCCCTTATATTATAGTTAATTAATTTTTTAAATAATTAGTTTTAAAATCTTACACATTGTATACCCCAGTCATAATCTCATATTACAAAAATAGGGGAAAAGTAAGGGATGTTACAACACATTCATCTCTCTTTCCCATATATTATTTGTGGATGATATTATCAATGTTTTCATAGGAGACATGGGACATCTAGAAGGGATCTAGGATATCCTTTCCATCTTCAATATGGCCACTCAAATGAAAAATAACTAATGAAAAAATTATCTACTTAATAGGGAAAATTTTTACCTTAAACAACAATGCATAGCACATTTTGTGGACATTCAAGAATGAAACTTAATTTTTGGTATGAAATACCTTGGCTTTATAGTCTAAATGAATGCATATAAAAAAAATGATTAGATGTGATAAATTTCCAAGGTAGAAAAGAAAATCTACTTGTGGTGAAACGAATGGTTGTCTAGAGATGGTAGTCTAGTCTTAGTCAAAATTGTTTTTGAAGCTATCCCAATCTATTGGGATTCCTTGGAATGGGTTCCTAATGGCTCGTTGAGAAAAATCCATATAATATCATTCATATTTATTTTCTCTAGCCTATAAAAAAGTAGATCAGTAGTTTTTGCCTCCTTGAAAAAAATTAACTTCTTTGAAAAAATGAGCCTAGAGGTTGAAGATTAACTTTCTCTTCTATAAGGCCTAGTAGCAAAGAAAGTATGGGGAATAATTTAAGGACCAACAATATAGTATCATGTCCTTTAGGCCAGATATTTTTTGTAGAAATATTTGGTGGATAGAGTTAGGAACCCAATACAAGATATCATTCCAACTACATTTTATGGAAATACATACTAAATTCCTCTTTACTCATTAGCAACTTGTTAATCTAGAAATTTGACAATGGCACTAAAGTTTTGATTAGGAAATACCCTTGGATATGATCCTACAAGAACCACCTTCTCCGCCCACACACAATACAAGCTATAAATAGAGAAGGATGTTTCTACCTAAATCAAATCTAGTAAGGGGGCCTTATATCTAGGTATGGTAGATGGTTTCCATGGTAAGATGTTGGAGTCAATGAAGATCATGATTAGCACTGGACTAATTACCCTTCATCTCTACAACTATGCTTCATCACCCTATCAAATTAGGGTGACCAACTTATATGGTCCCTAGATTTCTATGGTGTTTACAATCCAGAAATAGGTTACACTACACTAACAAAGAAAATTGAAGATGCTCCTTCCCCCTAGTGGGAAAAATTAGTCTGAAAGGTTGATTCTTTGTGAATACAAGATCTCCATGTTGATCCTTTTAAAGAAAAAGTCCCCTACTTGGGACTCACTTCAAAGAAGGAAATTCATTGTACCAACTAGACGTAACCTATGTAAAATGAATTATGAATCGAAACAACATCTTTCTATGGAATACCCATGTTCTAAGGATGTAAGGATGAAATTATAACTGCCAAGTAGGTGGGAGGAGGAACCCAATGATTCAACCCTAAAAAATTGGCTTGCTAGCCTCCATATGTTGGGGTATATGGCTTGCCCATAATCATTTCATATTTGATGACATTGTTTTGTCCCCTTCCTAGTGCATTACTAAATCCCTAGCTATTATTTCTACTTCCCTAAAAATTCCCTTTTGAATTCCAAGGAATCTAAGACTATCGTGGCCAATCCAAAAGGAAATTCTATGGAATAGTTTTATGGGGATACACAAGAGTATTCATCTAAAGGATATGAAAGAGGCACATTCCACCTCTCTAATTAATGCTTTATCTCTTTCTCAATGGGTTTTGTACCTACCACAAACAATTCTAGTGAATTACACACCCAATCCTCTCTTCTAGGATATAAAAGTATCTATAAACACAGTCTCATATATATCTTTCACATGTCTACAAGGAGAAAAACTAGGAGGTAGAAAATTTCTCAAAAACTAATGTAGAAATGGACAAATGAGCCTAGAAAACCATTGTAAAGACCATATCCAACACCATTGAATATCTTAACTAAACTTTGTTTGAAGCCTTACTAGAGATAGTTCTCAAATAGTACTTAAGTTTTCTATCATTGCATGTGAATTATAGCAACCATAGGCAACTCCTTTGGAATTGTATATCATGGATATTTGCAACAAAGTTTTGTACATTACAATTATTTTTTAAGTTCATAAACTTAATTTTTTTCTTTATTTATAAAATTGTTAATATATGCTTTATTTTTTTTGCTTTTGTTGATTTCCATCTTTCTATAAATAAATATGAACACAAACCAAAAAATGCCATAAGCATTTAAATATGTTATACTCATAATTAAATTATTTTTTTATTTTAATAAAAAAACACTCTCAACTCTACACCAAAAAAATAATTACAAGTAAAAAAGATATAACTAAAATATTTTAAGAACTCATTATTTACTGTGAGAGAAATGTGTAGTTCTATCTTCCATATAAAGTTGGCAGATAATATATTTATAACCCATGTAAATTTATCATGGGTGAAGAAAATCCGTTAAAACTTAAAAACTTTAAATTAAAAAATGTTAACGAATAGTTTACACTTTTCTTTATTTAGCTAATAAATTTATAACAAAATGAATATTTATATTTATACCTATCATTAATTTATACTTAAAATTTGAAATTTAATAAAAAATTAAAATTAAAAATAAAAAATAAAAAATAAATACTTTAAATGGGTTTTTCACTAAGAGTATAGACGTGTATAAAGATTAGTTTCAACGTCATTCGAGTTTGTTCACATTCCACCGTTCTTTTTATTAGAAATAAGGTTTTAAGTGATAAGCGAAAACTATATTTCTTTTTATTTAAACACTGAGAAAGAGATTAAGATATGTGAGATTTAAGTAGTTAAAAGTAATGAACTTTTATTTAGAGGGGTAGATTATTTGTTGTTATGGGGTTTAGTTGTTATTAAGTTATTATGTTCTATTTTGGATGTGATTAGTACGTAAAGATATTTCATTTCTTTTAATTATGAGAAAATGTTATGGAAGATAAACATATTAATTTTTTCTAATTAAAAAAATAATTAATTGAAATATTAAAAAAATTAATTCTATTATTTTGTTATAGTAAATTTTAAAATTAAAATGTATAATAATATAATTGAATAGATTGGATTGATTTTAAATCTGCATTTTTTAAATTATGCCATATCTATTATGATAAATAAAAATTTATTTAACAAAACTAAACATGAAAAAGTATAATTAAATGGATTAAAATATTTTATTTATTTACTTACAATTTTATATTTTATTTATTACTAAAATAATGTACTCTTTCGGCATCAAATTTAAAGATTATAAATAAATTCATTAAATGCATGACACCATGACATTTCTCGTCAAAATATTAAAAATTATATTTTCTTTAACGCAGGTAAGTTGTCAATTCTCTCGTCATTCATATGTAAAATTTGGTATTTTGTTTATATAGTATATGCTAATTAAGTAGGGTTTCAATCTTAGAATTATTAGTTGGAAAAGTGATGAGACATGAGGTAATAAAATATATAGTCATAATAACTTAAATTATATATATATATATATATATATATATTATTTTGGGACAAAAAATATGAAGTATATGGTAAAGTTTTTTATTCCTAAAGTTACTCATTAAGAATGTTTTAAAAAAAGTCAACATATCAATTTATTCCTTTCAATTATCGAAATTAAACTCAATTAATTATATAGTTAAATTATTATTATAAAAATATTATTCCATATATTTATTTATAAAAATATAGATATTTAAATTTATATACCATTAATTTATTAAAAAATAATTTAATTTCAAATCCTAATCTCACACAACTAGGTTAAAAATTAATATAACCGATTATAATAATCAAATAGACAGAGGTAAATATTGTGAATACGAAAGTGTTGTCCTTAGTAGAAATCAAATTTCAAATGATATGTAAATTCAAAATTTGGGAATTTGGTATCTTCAACATTTATTTCATCGTGTTAAATGCATACGTATTGCTTGGTGCAGTTGACTTGGTAACGTCAACGTTTATTTCACAAGTATAGGATGATCGATTTGACGTGTTGTAATATAATCATTTTAAAAATGAAATTGATTATGATTTCTCTTTTTATCTTATTTAGTGTAATCATTAATTAAATTTATTTTAATAATTATTATTTTTAAATTAGAAAATTTGATTATGTTTTTCTATTTTATTCTATTTATTAAAGAAATTAATTAAATAAATAAAATCCTTATTTATATTTATATTTTATTAAAAACTAAATTATGTATTGCTAATAAATAAATTTACATTATATAAAATTTAATTAAATATATTACAATAGAATAATAGTTTATAAATATTCCATCTTATTATTAACAATATTATTATCAATGGTCATTATCATTATTATTATCAATTTTTATGCACATAAGTTTATGTAAGAGAATGTTGAGAATTAAAGTCACTTGTTTTTTTGATAAAAGTAAAGTTGATTTTCTTGAGAGGATTTACATAGAGATTTAAATTTAAAGACAATATTAAATATTTTTATCATAATTTTACTATAATCACATTATCAAAGACTTTTGTCATAATTTTATTAGAACATTTTTTATTTCCATTAACAAGTTCTGTACAAGTGTTATCTAAAAAGAAAAATAAAACGACCAACTTTCGATATGATAATGATTGTAAAATTTCTATCTAAACAATTAGGGATACTTTAATGGATCTTTAAAGTTAAAAAAGACAAATACATAGGAAACTCTTATTAAAAAGAATAAAATGGAATATATAAATAGAAAACAAGAGTGGCATCTATCTTAATCTAACACTAAAAGGTTGTTGAGGAAAAATCTAATTTGTAAAACTAAGGAAAATAATATGATACCCTTGAAGAACTAGGATTCCTACCTTCAAAATCTTTATGAATCCCTTAACGCAGTGGACATCATTTTGTTGAAAATAATTGATGATAATGATAAATGCCCACTAAGACTCAATACTATATCATATCTTAACAAGGTAAGATGTTAATCCTAGATATTTGTATGAAGGAATGTTAGTCAACCATTTGTTGTCACATATGAGGTATTACATGTGATGTTTATGGATTTAATCATTATGAATTTCATTTTGTTAGTATTAACATTGATATCCATTTTGGAATAGAAATCTTGGAAGATTCTTAAATGGTTGTCAAGGCTATAAAGAATCGTCACCAAAAGAACAATATCAATTGCATAAAGAGGAAGAGCGATCACTATACTTTTAAGAGTGATTTCAACATAACCTACTTCTTCCAAAAACTCTACTAACCTATCATTGTAAATTCTAAAAATAGGAGGGGAAAAGGGACACTCTTCTTTCACATTGACATTGAAGGTGTTATATGATTATTGTAATATATTTAAATGATTTCAATAAAATCAATAAAAGATATGTTTGTTATATAAATATAAATTGTTGGTCATCCTTTGAATGTAAATATATTATAAGGTTTAAATTTATATTTAACTAGCATGACCATATATATTAAATTGTTATGGGCTTATTAGAATTCATGGTTGAGATGGCTAAGGAGCGCTCCAACGATCTAGGGTTTCTGTGAAAACCTGCTGTGATAGATCGCTTTGATCCCCTGCATACCTACAAATACTGTCAGCTACACGTCCTTTAGATTCTGAACGCGCAGCAGCGGTCTTCATGAATCCCTGTCAAGGGGAGGATGTGGGGCCTCCCCCAAATGAAGATGCAGAGTGGAAAAAGAATAATGAAAACGACAAACCAGAGAAGCATCAAGAGGACAAAACGGATCTGAATCCTCAAGCGAAAAAGGAGGATAATGATCGCCCCAAAGTAACCTCGACCACCTGTAAACCATTTGCAACAGAACGACCAAAGGTAGAACTTCCAGGTCATCAAATCAATGCTAAGATACAATATATGAGAGACCATGCTCTGATAGGAAAATTTATAGGACTCTGGCCAACTCAAAAGTCACTGCGTGGCTGGATAACAGCTAAATGGCATCCTAAAGAACACATCACTTTGTAATTGGGACCTAAAGGGTTCTTTATGGCCATTTTTAATTGTCTCGAGGATCGAAATAGGGTTCTAGATGGAGGGCCTTATTTCTTCAATGTAGGTGGACTGTATCTCAGAAGCTGGGTAGAGCGCTTCAATCCTAATAAAGAGGACCTCAGCTGGGCTCCAATCTGGATAAGATTGTATTCCCTACCCGTGGAATATTGGGAAGAATCCTCCTTACAAGCAATAGGAAATGTTCTGGGCGAGTTTATCAAAGTTGTAGAGGAAACAAAACTACAAAGATACACTTCTTTTGCACGAATCTGTGCTTACATGCACCTTAACAAGGCTCTTCCAAATAAGGTAAGTATTTTCCATGATGATGTTGAATGGGTTCAGTTGATCGATTATGAGCATGTGCCGTTTAGGTGTAGAAGATGTCATGCCTTGGGCCACTTATATAGGGACTACCCTTTGACTCAAAAACTCTCAACCCCTTTTGTTCCAGAGAAACCTGAGTCTGATGGCTTCACCAAAGTGACCAACCATAAAAAAAACCACAAGAAATCTTCTCCTAATCCTAAAATGCCTCAAGCCAGCTCCTCCCAACCTTCCACATCCAACAGCTTTGAAGCTTTAGCCTGCCAAAAGGATTCTAGCTCTGAAACTTCCATGTCCATAGAGAGGGAAGCACCGAAGGATAAGTTTTATGCTCATTCAAGCGCCAAATCTCCTCAAGAAGATACTCTACCCACAAATCCTTTATATCCAGCTAAGCCTGATCTCCCGGCTTGAAATAGTCAAGGAATGGAGGTGGACAACCTACATTTTGATTCCAGAATACCTACAAAACCCATTGAAGAATTGGAGGAGTCTCAGCAAATGGAAGAGGAACTGGAAAATATAGATATTGGGGAACTGGACATTTTAGAGCTAGAGATGGCATGCAAAACAAAAAATTACGACAAAATCGCAGCCAAACAACTAGAAAATTTGGAGGTGATCATATCAAGGGCACATAGGTAAAAATATCTTGGCATTCAACCGGGAGGAGTCTGGGATGGGAAACCCATTACCAAAGATAACAAAAAGAGCGGAAGGAAAATAGACCTCCAGCGCACAATCCGAATAGCAGAAATGCTAATAGAGTCGGGCAAATACTCTAAGCTGACAAAGTGCTACGACTCCCTCCAAAATATTTCCCAATGAAGTTAATATCATGGAATATCAGAGGCCTAAATGGCCCAGGGAAAGGAAGACTTCTTAAAAACTTGATAATGCAAGAGAAACCACAAATCATATTCTTGCAAGAAACTAAATGCAATTCATGAGCTCTGGAAAGAATTGCAACAAAAGCATGGCCAGGAAGTCTCTCTATCACGGTAGATGCTGTTGGAGCCTCTGGAGGCTTAGCAATTCTATGGGACATGCGTACCATTAGGCTCAATAACCTTCATGCTGCTAAGAATTTCATCCAAGCAATTTTTCACATCTTAGGGACCAATATACATGGGCATCTAACCAATGTATATTTTCCCGAGGACGCCATGCACAACATAGAAATCTTGAATACTCTCTCAGCAATTAACTCTAATAGGATGCACCCTATTTGGATCGCCGAGGGTGAATTCAATATGATCACCAATCTGGAGGAGAAAAGGGGAGGCAGAATCAATAGCATTAAGGAAGGGTACAACCTAAAAGAATTCATTCAGAACAATTGGCTGATAGACATTTCCTTCAATAATGGACTCTTTACCTTGAACAATAAAAGAGCAGGGATGCATCAGATAGCCTCTCGTCTAGATAGATTCCTACTAGCAGACAATGCTATACATATAGGAGGCGGCTTTGTTGCTTCCATCTTGCCGATATCTGGATACGATCACCAGCCAATCTCCCTCCATTGGTCTCGTCCTGGTAGCACAACATGCAAACCATTTCGTTTTGAGGCTTTCTGGATGTCTCATCCGTACTTCATCAACTTGATAAAAACAGAATGGAACAATTTCTCTCCTCCTAATGGTACAAAAATGCTTCAATTCCAGCAAAAGCTTAAGCATCTCAAGGGAAAAATCAAACAATAGAATTATAACTCTTTTGGAAACATATTCAAGGCTCAGACTGATCTTGACAAGAATATGAAATAGCTGCAGCACAAAATTATACTTGAAGGCCGATCAAAAGACTTGGCAGAACAGGAAAAATTTTTGGAATCACAAATCTCAGAGAGAGAAAAACATGAAGAAACGTTATGGAGGCAAAAATCAAGGATTAGATGGCTTAAAGATGGAGAGAAAAATACAAAAAAAATCACAGAACCACAATCCAGCACAGAATTAATAACAACATCTCCCATCTTTAGAATGCGCAGGGCATAAAGGTGGAATCACATGAAGAAATTGAAAGCGAGCTTCTAAACTATTTCAAGCAAATGCATAAGGAGCCCCACATAGACAGGACACAAGCCATAGGAAAAATCACAAGGAACATTCCTAAATTATTACTAAGGAGCATAACCAACTCCTTCTTAGGCCTATAGACTTACAACAGGTGGAAGTGGCAGCTCGTCAATTGAAAGCCGGGAAAGCGCCTGGGTTGGACGAATTCACCTCTAATTTTTTCCACTTGTTCTGGGATTTGATGAAAATGGAAGTTTGGAAGGTTGTTGAGGAATTGAGAACCATGAGATGGATGCTCCCAAGAATGAATGCTACATTCATAGCCCTTATTCCCAACGAAGCCCAGCCCAGCACCCCAGACAAGTTCATACCTATTGCCCTGTGCAACATAATTTACAAGATTGTCTCCAAAATTATGGCATCCATACTCAAACTGTTGCTACCTCTAATTATCTCACTGGAGTAATCCGAGTATGTTGAAGGCAGGCAGATCACGGATGGAATCATCTTGGCTCATGAAATTATACATTCTTTGAAGCATTTCAAAAAGTCAGGTATTCTACTTAAAATAGATCTTTCTAAGGCATTTGATAGTTTGAGATGGAAGTACATCAAAGAAGTTCTTCTTGCTTTTGGTTTTTCTCCTCCTTGGGTTAGGTGGGTCATGAGCCTTATCACTTCATCCTTCTTTTTTATTCTGATTAATGACATTTTCTCTTCCCCCTTTCATCCTTCTCGGGGAATTAGACAAGGAGACCCTCTTTCTCCCTTCCTTTTTCTTATTATGGTAGAAGGTTTGGGCTGAAGTATTAAAAAACTCAGCACTCACAACTCCTAAGGGGTTTGCCTTTTCATAACTCCTCCACTTTTACCCATCAGCAATTTGTTGATGACAATATGCTTTATGGTCATCCCTCTGTCCAGGAATCTCGTGAGCTCAAATTGATATTATCGGATTTCTTGAATGCCTCATGGGCCAATATCAATAAAGTCAAATCCCAAATCTTCTTTTTTCACACTCCTGTTGTAGCCCAAGCATCCATCACCCGCATTCTTGGTTTCTCTATTGCAGCCCTCCCTTCCAGTTACTTACGAGCACCCTTGATTGCCTCAGCCTTGAAGCACTCTTCTTGGAAGATCCTTTTAGAAAAGTTGGAAGCCTGGCTCTCCTCATGGACTCACAGAACCCTCAACATGGCAAGTAGATTAGTTCTTATAAAAGTTGTACTTCAAGCCATGTCGCTTTATCTTTTCTCAATCCTTGCAGCTCCCAAATGGGTTCTTAAAGAAATCAAGCACATTCAACGATATTTCTTATGGGGCAGTTCTGGTAATGGCAGAAAATGGGCCCTTGACAAATAGGACACCGTTTGCCTTCCAAAATGTGTAGGGGGAACTGGTCTTAGGGATCCCTATCATAGCAATGTGGTCATGGGGGCTAGAATATGGTGGATATGGTTGTCTGTACCATTCACCCCATGGGCTACTCTTTGGACAACAAAATATGCTAACAATCATCCAAAAGAAGAGCTAATCAGAATGTCAGAAGTTACCATAGGAGCCCTAATATGGAACTCAACTAAGCAACATATAAGCCTGATCTAGCAGCATAGTTTTTGGGAAGTCAAGGATGGCAACATAGCAAGATTCTAGGAAGACTCCTGGCAACAGCAACCCAAGATAAAGGTCCTAATCTCTCATATGCAAATCCAGGAGCAGGATATTCAGGCCTATGACAAAATCAACATGTTCTAGCTTCCATCTCCACTACAAGGTCACAGGCAATGGATTCAGGAGGATCAAATCTTATGGCATGGATCAGTACAAGATCAACAATTTCTTGCTACAGAGTTAATGAAAATCAAAATAGAGTACTCAAATGACAAGGACATACTTAGATGGGGTTATGAAGAAAAAGGCACCTTCTCCACTAGAGAAGCTTACAACCTAATAATTAAGGAGCACATGGTCAAAAACTGAATCTGGACCAAAGTCTGGGATGCTAACAATTGGCCAAAAATTTCCACCTTTCTCTAGCTCTTATGTCAAAACAACATCCTAACATGGGACAATCTTAGGAAAAGGAACTATCATGGGCCCTCCATGTGCCCGATCTATAGACAATAAGAGGAATCTATAAAGCACCTTATGCCCTCATGTCCTACAGTGCGCAAGCTTTGGGAAAAATTCATTTTTCGGTGTCAGAAGGAAGGCAGAATAGAGGGGGATACCATAGCCACCATCAACAACTAGGATCGAAATCCTTATCAATGCAAGATCTTGAATCTACTATGGAAACTCATTCTGGGCTTCCTCATGTAAACCATTTGGAAGGAGAGAAATCAGAGGATCTTTAAGGATCTATCCACGCCCATGGAGAATCTGTGGAAAATTATATGGCAAAATATCAACCAAATATTGCTTCTCCATAACTGGTTTCCGGAAGACTTTCCCACTAATCCCCAAGAACAAAATATCTGGGACAATTGGAAGCTTCAATGGAATCAAGAACCCAGCTCCAAAGAACCATCGCATTCGTCTAGCTTTTCTCCTGAAAAGTGGATCCCTCCTCCCATGCATATGTATCGACTGAACTTTGATGGCGCCTCGAAGGGCAACCTAGGAGATGCAGGCTTCGGAAGGATTTTCAGAGACTACAGGGGCCTTCCTCTTCTTACCTTTTTGGGATCAAGGGGCTGGGACACCAATAATTTGGCGGAACTGTAAGGTCTCTGGCAGGAACTTATTCTAGCTCAAAATCACGGATTATTTCTGCTTATCATAGAAGGCGATTGTCAACTCATCATAAATATGATCACCAAAATTATGCGAGGCATCCCCTCAAGTAAAGTAAGCAGTAGTTGGAGAATGGAAAAATGGCTTAAGCTAATTGAAATCTAGCTCTATTCTCATAGAGCGATTACCTTCAAGCACATCCGAAGGAACATAAATAAAGTGGCTGATTTACTAGCAAACATTAGGGTTGAAAGTGAAATGGAACTTCACTCAGGCCCAATATCTATCTTAGTCTCTGAATCTCAACTCATGGATTTCAATAATTTGGTGAAGAATGACATAAATCAGGGAGGAGAAGAGCACCCGGATGTGGGTGATTTCAGAAGGTATTAATGAAGATTTTAATGAGTGCCGGTGCTTGGCCATGCTAGCTTTTGGCCAGTGCTAATCCCCACAACCTCACCTGGCTTATGATGATTCATTTCAAGTGAGAACAGATTCGAATGCAGATTGATATTAATGTTCACGACTACCGAGACATGGTAGGAGATGGTTTTATCGTGGAGTTCTCGGCTTTCGGTTTTATTATTTGCTACTTGCCTCCTGCTGGATTCCCCTGCAGGATTTCATTATCTGGGGCTCTGTATCGTTTCCTAGATGTTCCTCATTCTAGTTTTGGGGTGACTTGCTCCCACTCTGTGTCTTGCGCTATAAGCATTCCTCAGACTCCTCTTGTGTAGCTCAGATCCTGACACTCTCCTAAAGGTTTCTACACTTCTGGGTTATCCCCTTGTCACCTATCCATGGTCCGGCATATAATGAGAAGCCATCGTGGTGGAAATAGGGGTGGTAATGCGTGGCCTCGTACAGTGAATTTTGTGGATCAGCCTTTGCCCCATGTTTCTCTGCCTTCGTCCCAAGTGCCTTCTCCCTCGTTCAGCCGTACTAGAAGTCCCTTCCCGCATAATGCATTTCAATCTACCCACTTCAAGTTTTAGAGCATTTTAAATAAGCCCATCATTACTGCTAATATTACCATAATCTTCTCCGAGGAAGAAGCTATGGTTCGGCCTCCAACGAGTATTGTAGTAGAGCATCCTCTGGGCGCTCTCAGAGATGGTGCTAGCCTTGGTTTTGGACAAACTTCTGCAAATGATGGTAAGGTGGAGGGGCGTGGTGTTTTTCATGGTAAGTGGCTTAATCATAGTGCTTCGCAGACACCTGGTGGCGACCCTCCTACTGTTAATGTTTCAATGGCTTTTGCTGCTAGCTCCAGTGGCACCTTTCCTAAGTTGTTTCCTCCAGATGGCAACGACGTGGGATATATGGATCATGATGGTGTTTTCTGGCATGAAAATGCATGCCCTGTCATCAAGGAGTCACTAGACCAGGACATCCCTATGTGATGCCACCTGGTCTCCTTCCTGTTCACTCAGAATTTTCCTTTGGGTCATGGGTCAGGTTCAGTCTCTTTTGTTTTTGATGTTCAAGCTTTGTATCGGCGGTCTGGAAAAATAGTTCCATGTCGTTGTGACTCGGAAGTTTAAGATTCTAGTTCTATTCAAGTGGTTGGGCAATTTGGTTCTGTGTCTTTTCAGCTTTATAGTTAATAGTCTCACGGCTGATATGTATAGTTTTGCTAGCTATTGGCTTGGTCTTTTTTTGATGTCTCAAAGGATTTATCCTATTTCTGCTCTATGGTTTACCAGTCTATGTCACGCTTCTATGGTTGGTTTATGCATACTGTAATGGTGTTTTCCCAAGTTTGGGTTGGCTCAGTCTCTCCGGAAAGCATTCATATGCTCTTTTCTGAGGCCTCTGCCTCTTTGTAACTTTATTTTCTTTTAGTGTTAATAGAATGTCTTTACTTCGAATATATATATATATATATATTATATATATATATATATATATATATATATATATATATATTATATATATATATATATATATATATATATATTATATATTATATATATATATATATATATATATTATATATATATATATATATATATATTATATATATATTATATATTAATTGTTGTTAACATCAATAGGTATCAATCAATGATAAGCATCCAAAACATTCAGAATACATTTAACATTTGCCAAATTTAAAAAATCATAAAAATTAATGAAATTATAACATTATTATTTTTATTATTATTATGATTATGATTTTTATTATTATTATTCTTTACAAAGGAAATAATATATAAGTTAAAACATGTAACAAAATTCTTAACCATGGAGATTCACCCCCACTTTACCTTGAAGATTCTTAAAAGAGGCTTTGGTAGGATAAAGCGATGGTGGACATAGGCAATATTTTTGGTGAAAACGCCATCAACCATAGGGTTTGATATCAGCTAGGTCATTGAAATATTTGATCAAATTGAGACATAAAAATAACCATTGAAACCTTAAAAAGCAGTTGGGGACCCAAAATTTGAGTGTTAAGCTAAACATTTTGGTTGTTTCTATAGAAGCTACAACAAGCTAGAAGAAATATCAAGGACCATGGAAATCTAGGAGGGAAGATTCACCAATAGGGAACCTATGTTTCATGGAACAAATTATGTGTTTTGGAAAGTAAGAATGAAAACCTATATTCAATTTCTTAGTGTTGATGGGATGGAGGGGAGAAGAATATCAAAGCCCACAATCCTGATTACTAGAGATGAGAAGATGGAATTTACATGCAATATTAAAGCTATGAGTGCTCTACTTGCTGACATACCTGAATCTACAGGGGCTTCACTTGGGGAGAAATATCATACCACGTGGGGTCATATTGTGGGATATATATTGAGGGAAAAATTGCATAATATATTGGGGCGTATATAGCAGGTAAAGGGTTTTTATATTGGCAGCTACAAAAATGGAGCTCAAAGTTAATGAAAAATGGATACCTACAATATCTACTAAAAGCAGGGGTTTTTAAATTGTGAAGGTGTATTGGGTTTGTATTGGTAGGTGGTTAAATAATATGATTTTTAGAGTTATTTTCCAATATGTAGTCAAATTAAGGGTATTATTTAATATGCCACAAACACATGTGATATGTCATAGGTTCATTGAGTGAAACCCATGTGCTTGAATCAAAACTAGTGAAAGTTATGGACTGCACAACTACAAAAGAAATATGGGATAAGATGAGAAACTACTATGAAGGTGATAACAAGGTAAATCAAGAAAATATTCAATGTTTTATAATGTAATTTGAGTCTTTGAAGATGCATCATGATGAAGATATTGCTAAATACTTTTTTAGAGTTGACGAAATTGTGAATACATTAAGAGGTATTGATGAAGAGTTAAAACAGTCAGTAGCAGATCAAAAGGTGTTATGATCTCTCCCTGAGAGATTTAATCCTAATTTTTTAGCCACTGAGGAGATGAAAGATCTCAGTTATCTCACTTGGGATCAACTACTTGGCACTCTTATAGTCTATGAGATGAGAAATTCTAATGGAAAGTCTACAACAAATGAATTAGCTTTAAAATTAGATAAGAACATGTTGACGGTGTTGGAAATCTATCAACCAAGGGGATCTCCCTAATATGAAGTCCAAACTAGACCTCACACCGTTTGGTGTAGGAGTCCCATCCAGTATAAAGGCCTGGTTTCCATATACTTAGAGGTCTTCCTTGGCTCTAGCTGTCAACACAATAGAGTGATCCAATCGTATCTTCAAACAACAAGGTAACTGTGCATGGTGAGTGTGCAACACAACTGTGTCAAGGTTCTCTTACTACAAAAGGGGGAGAAAAGTGAGCCTCTAAGTGAGAGGTAATAGTATCACCCAAGAAGAGACACACATGAACTAGGAATGTTTGTCGAAAATCTAGGAGAGTAGTCCACAGTGGACACGTCAGTCAGTAAAAGAAAAGTACAAGGAAAGAACCATCCACCATCCACGTGAATAGTTGACAATGAATATGACAATTGTTATAGCCAATGAGAGAGAAAGGCCTATCTAGTATCCTGTGGAGTAGCCCACAAGGATGAGATAGAAGTGAAAACCAATACAACACATTCCCATCAACATAAGTACTAAAACAGCCAAAATAGTTCAACTATCCTAGTAAATGTGAAACGAACATAAATTACAAATGTCAAAAGAATAGTCTTTCAAACATCCACAAGTCATGCATGGAAACGTGCTGGCTTGGGCAATCTTCTATATTAAGAGCAAGTTCCAAGACACATATTTACATCACACACCATCAGCCAAAGGCGTGGGACATTGGAGCCACTCCTTGCTCCTCAAATAACTCACTAGAACTCTCTAAGCTTCGTGGGAGGAGCTAGGGTGAAAATTCTTTTGCTCATACAATGAGGGGGTATATATAACCAAGTGGTGATGTTTGACCCTTGTGACTCTTTGACTACCCTCATGAATGTTAAACTTCCTATGAATTTTCAACTGAAATTACTCTTCATGTTCATGTGTTTCCATCGGACTTCCAGTTTACATTACATTTGGCTTACAATAGACATGGCTCATAATAGTGATGTAGCCTTCGACAGCTCATGACACAACTTGACATGACACTACTAACGTGGACTAGCTTGTATAGGGGGCAATGTCAAGTTGTTGCTGTTTTTGAGTGATAGATGTTTTCTTGGTTGTGATTTCTCTTCTCCTCCACATAGCTTGATGATGTAGGGTCTTCAATGATCTATGGTATTGAGAGGGGTTTTCATGCATGTGTTCCATTTGCTTGTGCTTGATAAGCTTCTTTGTCAACCCAAATATAAGTGAGTCTTCTAGCATGTTCTCTCCTCCTTATCCTTCTTGATCATCTCGCCATGATATAACAGTTTACCTAATCCTCCCATTCACTCATGATGGGACGACATCAAATCAAAAAACTCCCTAGGCTCACTTTTATCCATGGACTACACTCGGGACATGTGACAGGCTAGGAAATGGGGCCCAGTAATTGTGCATTGTGTAGTTACAGGTGACAAGGAGGCAGAATGATCATTGATATTGTGTAGAGTGCATCTCAGGCTTAGCTGAAGAACTCCTAAGCACAATCTTCACTGCTGGGGAAAATTGCACAGAGGCCACTGGGGATAGGATTGCATAGTTGAGACCATCAGTGGTTGTTGTAAGATGGGGCCCTAGGAGGCAAGTCTACGTAGTTTTCAAAAGTAGGGTAGGATTGGGAAGTAGAGGGACTTGGGAGGAAAGATCTCCATATTTTTTGAGATCAAAGAGTCTCAGCTGAGGGAGGACACTAGGGACTCTTATGTGCAGTTTTTGGAGGCAAGGCAGATTAGGTTCTCTACACATTACGAGGGTTCCATCAAGAAGGGGGAAAGCATGATCACTGATCTTGTGAAATGCGCAGTTCAGGTGAAGCTAGGAGGAGTCGTTGTACGATTCTATGGATGAAGGAGGTTGCTCAGCTTTGGAATTACATAATGCAACTACCTTGGGGATAGTGATTGTGCATTGTGTAGTTCCAGGAAGTAGGGTTGCATCACTGAGGGCTGAGATTGCATAATGAGTAGTTCATTTAGGGTTCGGTGAAAGAGAGTTGCCTATTCAGGGGGATTTTCGGAAAAATGGAAAAGTGTGGGAGGCAAGTGAACTTGTGAGGAACTTGATATTGTGATCAAAAACTTATCATACTTCAACGACACAACAACATAGACCACTGAAAAGACAAGACAAAGAATTACCCTCTGTGAGAGTGTCTAGGACAAAAAGTGACAAGTGCGACACTTGAGATAGTCCTTAGGACGACTGTGGTGACACTACTTAAAACATTTTTTATGAGTGCAATAGGTGTTTACATGGACAAGAAATCTTGTATAAAAAATACTAGCCTTCTAGGCCACAATAAAGGTTCAAAAAAATGACATAACAACCAAACATGCCAAAACACAATAATTGATCCAACAAGCGAAAGTGAGAAAAACACTTAGAGGAAACACATGGAATGGATTTTAGTGCTTGCAAACATGCATGTCATTGAAAACAAAATGATATGAAAATGATCAGTAGTCCTTCATGCTACACTAAGAGGTGTGTTTTAAAGGATGTGATTTGTTTTCCATACCTACCCTCCAAAGGGTTATACATCAGATGGAGTCTTCATATGGTCCCAATCCTCTATCATACCCTGGGTTCCTTGGTATCCTTATCTTTCTACTCAACTCCTTCAGAGTCATCTAGCATGTCATCCTTCTTCATGTCCACTCAGAGACACAATTGTGTGGTTGAAGCAGGTAGTGACTACTACGGGATATGGCCCCGAAAGGACACATCTACACAGTTTCAGGATGCAAGGCAGACTGGACAACTAAGATGTTTAAGGGAAAAAAATGTGCAGTTTCTAGAGACAATGGGTTACGGTTGAGGGAAGGACACTGGAGGAAACCACTACATAGTTTTGGATGCCAAGAGAGGCTAAGCCTTCTATGCATTGCGTACTTCCCCCAGGAAAGGGTGAAGTGCACAGTTTAGGAAAGCTGGATGAGGCTAGGTTGTGAGGGAAACTCCATAATTTGGCTAAATGTGGGATTAGAGGAACTGATGTGTACAGTGATAGAACTTGACTACAATCACACACTTGAACACTTAATGACATAGCATAGACCATCCAAAACATATAAAAACTTACATCGCTTAATGCAACAACCTTTGCAGCAGTTTACTATAAGTGTGTCTCCGATGATAGACTTTGGAAGGATAAAGGCCAAACTTGTGAAAAAGTGCATGAAATGAGTGCAAAACATGTATATGTGATGAGAAAAACCCATTCTCACAAATATTTACCCTTGAAGAAAGCCAAAATTCCCTTTGCATGACAAACAATAACCCCCATGCCCGAACATGACACATATTATATAAAGATAAAAGTGTGACTGAATCTTAAGATCGAAGTGGCGAGCTTGATATCATGAACTTACTAATAAGTGAATAAGAAACGATCAATCACCAGATCCATAGTAGGTTTCGAAATTTAAGTGTATGCCAAAATTTTGAAAGGTGTTGCAGCAAGTACAACACTTGGCGACACACTGGTTGAATTCCAGCTTATCTGTCCTAGTTCATTTAGCGTAGGGCCTTGGTCCTTCAAGGAGCATTGATTCATAATGAAGATTATTTTGGCCCCCAGCTTACCCCATGGTAAAACATGGTCCCCTTTGTACCTTCTCAGTTGAACACAACATAAGATTCAGTCACATCACAATGTTTCAAATTGGGAAGGGTAGTTTAGCTCACGAGCTTAAGATTTCAGAGTATATTTTTTATTCTCTGGTGTTGCTTCATTTCCAATAGGCCTAGAAAGTGCCTCGGTAGATTCACACAGGAACAAAGAATTTCTCCACTACCAGTGAGCCTGGACAACACCCTAGTGGAGTTTCCTGCTTCACCTTTCTGTGCTGGAAACCTTTCTCTTCTTTCACCTTTATTATTTTCTGAAAGAGAATTGTGCATTGGCACTTATTTATTTTGGGGCAAAATAGGGATTCTGACTTATTGAGACTAGGAGAGGTTATTCCTTTAGAGAATCATATAAATACATCTGATTTAGGTTTTCTCATTTAGATTTCCCCTTCTCCATTTCTAATCGGTTGATAAGATTGAAAACACCAAAGCATAAAAATAAGTATAGGCATGAGATTCATAGAATGGACATAGGTTCATGATTGGAATAAAGTTTTCAATATGGACAGATCATGTTTTCCATCAGAACTTAATCGACCAAAAGATACAACCAATTACAAGGAAGTTGGACACGGGACTGGTCAAATGTTGAAGTGTCACACGACTCTCAAAATTATGCCACATTCACACTCCAAAATCACAATAGATCTAAGCACAACACTTTTTCGCGTAATGGAAACAAAAGGAAAAATCAACAAGGAAGAAAATAAAGCAAAAATAAAGAAGACACTAAACTAGTAAACCAAAATCAATAAAATAAGATGACTAAAGCAAGCATGATGTCGAACCAAAACAACAAAACGAGGAAAGATTATGAAAAACAAGTGCAGAATGAGTGTAGGAATGGGAAAGTTAGCGATACAACTCATCCTACTCCTATCCTAACAGCTAGAAGGTTAGGGTAATGTAAAATGAAATTTCCAGTGAAGCCTCCATGATTCTTCCTGACCTGCATCCATAAAGATTGGGAAAATTAAAAAAAGTAAAAAGTGATGTGCAACAAAATATATAAAAACTTGAAAAGCTTGCACAAGGAAAGGAATGTCTTTCCTGCGGGCGGAAAGGTGCGTCACACTCACTACTTTCATCCAATTTACATGCTTACCTTCTTGATGGATACCATTTTTCAAAAAACCTCAAAATCCTCTTAGGGATTTGTCCTCATATACATAGAGCTTCTTATAAGAATAAGGAAGGATTGAAACTTGCTTCCTATGACATGGCTTGCCAAGTAAGATTGTTCCAACCATTAAGTGATTGGATCATAAAATTCATGATGGTCATCTTGAAAGTCTTGTGATCTTTCAAAAGATAATTTTTTTATTCGAGAAGTGGGATCACGATGGGAATCTTGTAAGGGAAAATATATCTGATCATTATCGGTAGTCATGCTAAGATAGTGAGGACCTGCCATAATCGTCAACAAAGGCTAAAGCACCTCACCTGCTTGATATAAATCTGAATAGAGAGATGTTGAACAGTGAAGACCAAAGGGGGTGAAACAACTGCCATTGGACGTGCTGATGGGAAAATGATATGTTGAATGACAGTTTCCCAAGATAGAGAAATCATCAAGTGAGCTAATTGAGGCATCAGATTTCCAATTTGCAATAAATGAAGAAAAATCAGTTTGAACAATCTTGCAAATGCTCTGAACAATCGAACCAAGTTCCTAGTGAGCCAGATATGATAGACCACCTTCCTACAACTGATGACTAATTTTGCAAGCATCGTATAGTCATTGAAATAATTAAAAGACGATGCTAGCATCGTGAATGTATGAAATGAGTTGAGGCATCATGAATGGAGAAGAAATTGATTCATGTGACAACTTGTGCATTCATTATCCCATAAGGATATTTATGGTGTGATAAGAGGACATATTTGCAAGAAGACTGAAGAGTTGACCATTAAGGGAGAAATTCGAAAAGTACGATTTTTTGAAAATATAGTCTTTGAGATGATCAACTTCGCAATTCCATGACCTCATGAGAGATGAAAATTCCCAACCCGAGTTTGATGAGGGATTTTCATGAAGACGAATGAACTACAACATATTCATGACTTCGATCATAGCTATATCTTGAAAATTTGAGATGTCACACCCGAGATACCAAACATTTTTTACACGAGAATTCACATCGAGTGAAACCATGCAGATAGATGGATTGTGCGAGAGAAACCATATTTGATTTAGTTCACGGGGATTATGACAGTTGTGAGATCCTAACATAACCATCAACAGAAGTTGAAGTGCATTGACTCCCTTGTAGGTCCCTGAACTTTCCAGCACTGTAGAATCGAATTTTGCAGCTTTAACTAAATCATTCATGGTTTGAAGGTGGTTGATGTTGCTCGTTTCAAAAATTATCTACGAATGGAAGCAGGGAAAATTTTAAGAACCCCCCCTAAATTTATAAATATAATAAATGGGCGAATCTCCATGGTATATAGGAAAAATGGAAGGCAATTTTATCAATAATATATTATGTATATATAATGTTTTGGCGAATCTCTCACCAGGCATGGAGAATATTTTACTCAATTATAAAATCTTGTAATATCTTGGCAAGTCTTTCACTAAATAATAAAACTTTGTAATGTCCTAGTGAATCTTAGCATTGTGAACTCTTAGAGAATTTTTTGGAAAAAGTATAAAACCATATATGACAAGAGCCACATGGTGGCAATATCACTGTTTTTTTTCACATTTCCACTGACATGGAACTTGTTTATAAAATTATAAAAAATCCAACCAAGTCCCTTATAATATGCAGGTAAGCTTATAATAGAGTATGATACCTCTACTATGCTTGTCTTCGTTCAAGTGTCATATTTGCTATACTTAACACTGTGAATCACAAATCTCTCAAAACTCAACTCTATAGTGTAATTAAAACCTTTGGAAATTGAATCTGAGAACTCTATAAAAAGGATTAGTGAAATAGAGGCTTTTGTGAATGAGCCCACTAACTATCACTGCTAAACAATCAATCTAGACTATGAAGTCTTCCATCTTGATCACAATCGTGCTCATGATCAAGGGAGTGCGACCACATGGCTTGACATAATGGCCATCATAGTGTCACTTTGAATCTCCTTTCCTGTGTGGATGTTTTGACAAATCAATGTGAAATCAAAATCACTTTGAATTTTCTTTCCTGCGAGGGATCACATCTAGTTGATTAGTAAAAGATAATCTACTATATATTATGTTCAAGAAACTGACTACAATCTACAGTGGAAACGAGACTTGAATTCTTATTCTGAATTTGAATATCTTAGGACAACATAAGAGATAAAAATGCATATGACCTTAGTAGCTATAAAACAATCACTCCATCATTACAAGACCACCTATATTTTGGCACTTCATCTAAATAATGGCACTAGTTGTAGTGCTTATTTGCATTAACACCATGGAAAAGCAACAACAATGTTTCAAAGCACACTTACTGGAAAAGTTGTAATGTTCCAAGAATATTTAATGATAGCATCTAAACCTCATACTATGGTGGGGAAACTAGGGAACCCAAATCTTGGAAGATATCTCATACCAAATCTGAGAAAAAAAAATAAAAAAGGTAAAAAATCAAAATCTATAAATCAAGCAATGAATTGTTTACAAATCAAATACAATTCCTTTAACTAACAGTTAAATTGTGGTGATATAATTAAATATTTAGTAAGAGGGGAACTTCAAACCATGGAATATTACCTTTGTCATTACAGTCATCCCTCAGTGACTGAGATTACAAATCAATACTTATGGAAAGATTGTAAAAAATTCTGTGAAATAGTAAAGCATAACCTCTATTTTCAAGCAACAAAATCAAGACATTGTTACATCTAGAGCCATAATTGATACATAATCAATGAATCAAGTCCTTGTATGGCACAGGCTTGTTTCACAACCTCTATTTTCTCAATAACAAAATCAAGACACTATATGTGGTTATTTCCGAAAGGAAACTGCATTTTAATTTGGAAGAGGATCTTATCAAAATACATGGATTTATTCAAAGCTACAAAGCCTAATGGGTTACTGAAAAATAAGTTGGAATGTGGGATCATGATACTTAAATTGAAAAAATATGCTTTCCTTTTAGAAACATTACAGTTATACAATGTTTTTCGAAAGCATTAGAATTTGAAATTAGGCCTTTCTATCAAGAAAATTTTCATTAATAGAATGTACTTTCCTACCCGAAACGTTGTAGATATCCAAGAAAAACTTGAAAAGCATAAGAGAACTTAGCGTAATGTACTTTCTTTCCTTCCTTAACATTATTAAAGAGTTGAGGTTCCCCAAGTCATCAGGTAACATTCAAAGGAAATGACAGTTAGTAATAGTCCAATTCACAACTGAAGATGTGTCACAAATACGAGGGGGCATCTCCTCCAAATCACAAAAGTGCTCCAGGTTAAAATCTAGCATTATTGGAAGCTTAATGCTCGACTGGGTGTTATTGAACCCAGACATTTTTCCAATCAACACTAAAAGCTTAAAGATAGCTTCTCTAAGTCCTACATGACTTTACTATGCTCTTGAAGTGGGGGCACATGCAGGCTCTCCAAGTGGATAGTCTTAAACTAAGTGAAGATAAGGCCGATAGATCATTCAGTGTGGATCTCTTTAACCCATAATTGAATACTATGTCTTTCTTGAACCCATAATTGAATACTATTAGGACTTTCAAATTTTTCATGGAACTCAAAAATGTTGGAAGAAAGCATTTTCTTCGAGAAAAGAGTAAAACTAAAGCCTCTGCTTGAGGACAATTAATGTCACACCACTAACACTTCTTCATGGAATCTGTATAGGTAAACCACAAATGTAGAATTCCATTAGAATATTGTGTTTATTGAATACACAAATGAAATCATTGCATTTCTTTAAAATATTTTTTGAAATCAAAATTACCGAAATTACATATTGATAACCTAGTGGGTGTAGGATAAAATTCACCTGTGTCATTCACAGAAAGCATGAGAAAAAACCGAATACTATATATAAAACCAAGAAAAATTCAAATTCATCACTTCTAGGGACCTCTTAACCACCCTGCCAATACATAAGTATGTTCCTGTTTGCAGTTAGAAAAATTACCCAAATTACAATTTGTTTACTCCAACATATGTTGGAAAGTTATAGAAGGATGACTAGTGCAATCAATCCATTCCTTTTAGCCCTGGATTTGTTTCAGTTTAAAACAGAAGTATACAAATATACTTGTCTAATGTCTATGCTTTAACCATTCACCTTAAGATGTTTTTACAATATAATTTCCTAAGTCTATTTAATATCTTCATTATCATAAAAACCAACCTATATATCCCTCTGAGCACTTGGTAGACCCAGAATTAAGATGGATCTAAGATGATAGAATTTCCCCTTTAAATAGTCTATGCTCAAATGAATACCATGGTATTATCAATACCATGGGTTATCATAAACTGGTAGACCCAAAATTAAGATGGATCTAAGATGATAGAATTTCCCCTTTAAATAGTCTATGCTCAAATGAATAACATGGTATTATCAATACCATGGGTTATCATAAACCTGGAGCTTAAAAATTACTATTAGTAATTTATAAAAATCAATAAAATTAATAGTTGATTTTTATTTTATTTTTTAATTTAACCAAGCTAAAATGTTTAACCTACATTAAATTACAACATTCATTCTTGATCCACGAAGCCCCAAGAGGATCAAATATTTTTTCACTCTATGCTAGTTTTCATATCACGATATTTGATACCTCTCGAGGTTAGTAGATCCAGAGTAAAGATGGATCTATGCTAGTTTAATTCCCCTGTTACACAGTAATTTGTCACCGTTGGTCACCGTCCCTGTTACCCTTGTTTTCGTACATTGGAGGATACATTCCGGGACCTGTGACTAGTGACATAACCTAAAAACACTTGCATTATGTTCCCCTGAGTATGTACTACATGTTCCCTGAAGACACCTTCTGCAAATTATCCCTGAAAAGTGCCCTTTTTCCATTGGTGCAGGTACACAGTGTCTTACCCGCGCCAATGACTGAGATCCTCAAAAAGGGGCGTGCCCATTGGCACTCTGTCCTAGAGCAACACTCGCACCAACTAAGTTTAGTAATGATTTTTGGCCAGCGCGCACCCATATGTTTTTTCCTCTCTTATCATGAAGTTCTTTGAGGGAAAAATCCACATGATAGAGGTCGAGAGTCATCATTTAT